>CM029605.1:76752205-76811650 GCA_017311375.1 Mytilus coruscus
ATTTCAACATTTTTCCCATTCCTTGATTTTGATTTTTATCCACTAAACAGTATTAAAAATGTCAAATACCCATAGATTTTGTTCAAAATTTATGGTAAAAACATAATGTTTTAGATCTTTTTCTAGCAAGGGTTAATTTGTATGAACCATTTTTTTATGAAACATACCATGCATAATAATGAATCATTAATCTCTTGATGTCACATTTTATAAAGGTACTTACAGTCAAACCTGATTAAGAGACTGACACCTGTTTTAAACAAAAACCTGTGTTATAAGATCATAATATACTTGTAAGTCCCTCTGTAGTGCATTTCATATAGATTGAACCTGTATTAAAAGACCACCTGTCTTATGAGACCACTTTTGTGGTTTACCTTTAGTGGTCTCTTAAAACAGGTTTCACTGTATACTTTTAAAATTTTCTATGTACTTTCAGATGCCATTTAGAATTCGTACTTCAAAGTTCAGACACGTGTATGGAAATCCTGCCAAAAAGGAAGAATGTTACAGAACGTAAAAATAACTAAGAGTACACATGACAGTAATTTTTGTGCCGTAAACCCTAAATTTTTGTGTGTTGTCCCTGACACTGGTGGTGGGGGATCATTTATATGTCTTCCTCTTAAACAGGTAAGTTTATATATACGATTTCAGAAAAATAACAACTTTTTTGTATCAGTCTTAGAAATTTGAGAAGGACAAGGTATTGTCAAGAGAGGGGCAAGATACCAAAGGGATATTTAAACTCATAGTTGAAACAAACTGACAATGCCATTGCAAAAAAAGAAAAGACAAGAAGGACAAACAACAGTAGACAAAACACAAAAAGGAAAACTAAAAACTGAGCAACAACAACCTCACCAAAAACCGGTATCAACAGTTTCTTGCCAAATACAAAAAAGTTGATATTTTTCTGACCTTGACCTTATATTGTTGTCGAGCCTTGACTTTAGTCGAAAAGCGAGACATAGCGATCCACATTCCGTCAGCGTCGTCGGGCGGCGCCACAAATATTCACTCTGTGGTTAAAGTTTTGAAATTTTAATAACTTTCTTAAACTATCCTGGATTTCTACCAAACTTTGCAGAAGCTTGTTTATGATCATAAGATAATATCCAGAAGTAAATTTTGTAAAATAAAATTCCTGTTTTCCGTATTTTACTTGTAAATGGACTTAGTTTTTCTGCCGGAAACATTACATTCACTCTGTGGTTAAAGTTTTTAAAATTTTAATAACTTTCTCAAACTATCCTGCATTTGTACCAAACTTGGACAGAAGCTTGTTTATGATCATAAGATAGTATCCAGAAGTAAATTTTGTAAAATAAAATTCCTGTTTTTCCGTATTTTACTTGTAAATGGACTTAGTTTTTCTGCAGGAAACATTACATTCACTCTGTGGTTAAAGTTTTAAAATTTTAATAACTTTCTCAAACTATCCTGGATTTGTACCAAACTTGGACAGAAGCTTGTTTATGATCATAAGATAGTATCCAGAAGTAAATTGTTAAAAAAATTTCATTTATTCCGTATTTTACTTATAAATGGACTTAGTTTTCTACGAGGAAACAATACATTCACTCTGTGGTTAAAGTTTTTAAAATTTTAATAACTTTCTTAAACTATCCTGTATTTGTACCAAACTTGGACAGAAGCTTGTTTATGATCAAAAGCTAGTATCTAGAAGAAAATTTTGTTAAAATTTTGTACCTGTTTATCCGTATTTTACTTATAAATGGACTTAGTTTTTCTTCCAGTTAACATTAAATACAGTCTGCAGTTAAAGTTTTTAAAACATTTATTAGATTCATAAACTATCCTGGATTTATACCAAACTTTGACAGAAGCTTCTTACAATCAAAAGATAGTACTTATCTAAAGGAATATTTTTATTGATTTTTTCCTCATTTTGTTGAGCCTTGATTAACAGCAAAAGTAGCGAGACACTGGGTTCCATGGAACCCTTATGAATTTTTTATATTGCACCTAAAATAGCTACAATTGATTTGAAAATGTTAACACTATAATACATTTTATTTTCCATGCCTAAATGAATCCTAAATTGTAAGAAAAAGTGCTGCCACATGAAATCAATATTGCACAAAATATTACTTTGTTACCATATTTGGTAGTTAAAGACAACAGGAAGTGTTCTAACTGCAGTATAAATAAAAGTAAGATGTTGTATGATTGCTAATAAGACATCTGTCATGCAAAGTCCAAATGAGGTAGATGTCAGAAACTGTAGGTTACCATGGCCGTTAACAATGAGCAAAACCCAAACCTTATAGTCAGCTATAAAGACCCTGACATGACAAAATGTGAAACAATTTAGACCACAAAAAAATCCGCCTGATTTATGACAAAGCAATAAACTAAATACAATTATGTCAGAGAGCAACCAATAACAACCACTGAATTAAAGGCTTCTTACTTGGGACTTGCACATAAAGAATGTGGTGAAGTTAAACTTGTTTGCTATCAAGATGAAAAGTAGATGGGTTGAAAAATTGGGGGTTCCTTTTTCCTTTTTTTTCTTTAAAATTTTCCATTTAAGTTGGTTATTTCTGAATTATATTTAAAAGCAAATAATAATGATATGGCAGGAGATACACACCAAACAGGATGTGTAAATTATTATATAAGTATTGTACAATAGCAAGAAATTTTCAATTGCACAGTATTGCAATAGCAAGAAATCTTCAATTGCACAGTATTGCGCAATAGCAAGAAATATCCAATAGCACAATATTGCGCAATAGCATGAAATTGTCAATTGTACAGTATTGCAATAGCAAGAAATATTCAATTGCACAGTATTGCAATTGCAAGAAATATTCAATTACACAGTATTGTGCAAAAGAAGATACTTTGTATAAATTGCTTATTTCTTGACCAATTTCAATGGGGTTTTATTCTTGAACTCTTGGGGTTCTTTAATATGCTGAATCTAACCGTGTATTAAGTTTTTGGATTTTGGGCCCTGTTTTAAATTGGTCCACTTTGAAGTCCAAAGGGTCCAAAATTAAACTTTGTTTGATTTCATCAAAATTGAATTATTGGGGTTCTTTGATATGCCGAATCTAACCGTATATTTAGATTCTTAATTTTGGTCCCGTTTTCAAATTGGTCTACATTAAGGTCCAAAGGGTCCAAAATTAAACTTAGTTTGATTTTAACAAAATTGAGTTCTTAGGGTTCTTTGATATGCTGAATCTAAACATGTATTTAGATTTTGATTATGGGCCCAGTTTTCAAGTTGGTCCAAATCGGGTCCAAAATTAAACTTTGTTTGATTTCAACAAAATTGAATATATGGGGTTCTTTGATATGCTGAATCTAACCATGTATTTAGATTTTTGAGTTTTGGGCCCGTTATCAGCTTTGTCCACATTGAGGTCAAAAGGGTCCAAAATTAAACTTTGTTTGATTTCATCAAAATTGAATTATTGGGGTTCTTTGATATGCCGAATCTAACCATGTATTTAGATTTTTAGTTTTGGTCCCGTTTTCAAATTGGTCTACATTAAGGTCCAAAGGGTCCAAAATTAAACTTAGTTTGATTTTAACAAAATTGAATTCTTAGGGTTCTTTGATATGCTGAATCTAAACATAGATTTTTGATTATGGGCCCAGTTTTCAAGTTGGTCCAAATCGGGTCCAAAATTAAACTTTGTTTGATTTCAACAAAAATTGAATATATGGGGTTCTTTGATATGCTGAATCTAACCATGTATTTTGATTTTTGGGCCCTGTTATCAACCTTGTCCACATTGAGGTCAAAAGGGTTCAAAATTAAACCTTGTTTGATTTCATCAAAATTGAACTATTGGGGTTCTTTGATATGCTCAATCTAACCATGTATTTAGATTTTGGATATTGGACCATAATAGGTGAATGTCCAATTTAAAATTTTTAAGTTCTTAGACCACATTCATTCTGTGTCAGAAACCTATGCTGTGTCAAATATTTAATCACAATCCAAATTCAGAGCTGTATCAAGCTTGAATGTTGTGTCCATACTTACCCCAACTATTCAGGGTTCGACCTCTGCGGTCGTATCAAGCTGCGCCCTGTGGAGCATTTTATTCTAGCAAGGGTTAATTTGTACGAACCATTTTTTATGAAACATACCATGCATTATAATGAATCATTAATCTCTTGATGTCACATTTTATAAAGGTACTTACAGTCAAACCTGATTAAGAGACTGACACCTGTTTTAAACAAAACCTGTGTTATAAGATCATAATATACTTGTAAGTCCTTCTGTAGTGCATTTCATATAGATTGAACCTGTATCAAAGACTACCTGTCTTATGAGACCACTTTTGTGGTTTACCTTTAGTGGTCTCTTAAAACAGGTTTCACTGTATACTTTTAAAATTTTCTATGTACTTTCAGATGCCATTCAGAATTGTACTTCAAAGTTCAGACACGGTATGGAAATCCTGCCAAAAGAAGAATGTTACGAGAACGTAAAAATAACTAAGAGTACACATGACAGTAATTTTGTGCCGTAAAATTTTTTATATTGCACCTAAAAATAGCTACAATTGATTTAAAAATGTTAACACTATAATACATTTTATTTTCCATGCCTAAATGAATCCTAAATTGTAAGAAAAAGTGCTGCCACATGAAATCAATATTGCACAAAATATTACTTTGTTACCATATTTGGTAGTTAAAGACAACAGGAAGTGTTCTAACTGCAGTATAAATAAAAGTAAGATGTTGTATGATTGCTAATAAGACATCTGTCATGCAAAGTCCAAATGAGGTAGATGTCAGAAACTGTAGGTTACCATGGCCGTTAACAATGAGCAAAACCCAAACCTTATAGTCAGCTATAAAGACCCTGACATGACAAAAATGTGAAACAATTCAGACCACAAAAATAACAGCCTGATTTATGACAAAGCAATAAACTAAATACAATTATGTCAGAGAGCAACCAGTAACAACCACTGAAGTAAAGGCTCCTTACTTGGGACTTGCACATAAAGAATGTGGTGAAATTAAACTTGTTTGCTATCAAGATGAAAAGTAGATGGGTTGAGATCTCTAAAAACTAGTATTGTTTATATATTGTTGTATTTGTATATTTGTATTTGTTCTCTACAATACCTTTATTGAAGAGTTAATCTTTTTAACTGCTCTTCCTGGAATGATTTTTATTGTTATTCCACTGAACCATTTTAATTAAAAGATAGGATGGAGATATGGCCTTCAAAAATGAGAAAATCTCATACTGTATAGTCATCTTAAAAAGGCCCTGACATGAAAAATGTGAAACAATTCAAACAAGAAAACTAAAGACCTAATTTATAACTATACAATTTAAGGAAAAGCAAATATGATAGACATTAATCAATAACAACAATAAAATTGAGAATGGAAATGGGAATGTGTCAAAGAGACAACAACCCGACCATAGAGCAGACAACAGCCGAAGGCCACCAATGGGTCTTCAATGCAGCGAAACTCCTGCACCCGGAGGCGTCCTTCAGCTGGCCCCTAAACAAATATGTATACTAGTTCAGTGATAATGGACAACCACTGAATTAAAGGCTCCTGACTTAGTCTGTTTTTCTGATTATTATTCAGACCAATAGTAATCTTGTGTAGAGTTCAATATAACTAGAGTTTTATTCAAATGTCTGATAATTTGATGTTTTTCAGACTGGTAGAGTAGAGTTTAGTGTGCCTAGAGTGTGTGGTCATTCGGGAGCAGTATTAGACATTAAATGGAGTCCCTTTAGTGATAATATCATAGCATCGTCATCAGAAGACAGCACAGTAAGTACCAACAGACCATCAAAGCCTGAATCTGGTGTTAAAATAACACTTGAATATTACTTAATTCTTTTGTTGGGATGTATACTGGCATAAGTACTGATTTGCTGCAATGTTGAGGAATAAATAGGAAAATATGTGTTACTAGTATTCTATTATACAAAAAAAAAACTAGTTTTATAATCAAGTTTGATTACAAGAATGTTGAAAGTAAAAAGACCATTAATAATTTATGAATTTATAAAACCAAATATTATCTTTAAATGAACAGGGACTAAAAGCTTCTTGTTGCCTCGTCATTGCAGGGAAGCAGTTCTACTCTCTAACAAGGGAAATAACCTGCTTCAAATTATAATTTTAGAGCAAAAATCCTGATTCTGGAAACGAGTTTCTGGAAAGGGTTATACTGTAAACCAAATTTTTTTCATAGATACTTTTAACTCTTTTAGCCCTTTCTAGTCAACTTTTCAGTGATTTATATTAGCAATTTTTGGACTTAGATAATGTATTCATTGAAGGAAAAATTAAAAGTTTCACAGTATTCCACTTACTTTTATATACCTTTTTTTTTTCTAATCTCAAAATTTTATTGAAAAACACACTTGAACTACATGAAACAATGATTTTATAGTTAAACTGAATATGTTGAATTTAAGTGTCTGTATTTCTGTACTTCTGTGATGCACAAAAGCAGACAATATCGACAGAAAGCATCTGATTGATATCATTGGATATCAGCTAGTTTTGTCAGACTTGCTGGGATATTTGTAATAATTTTTTAATTCTAAATAATTTTTTGTTTTTCCATTGTAGGTAAAAATATGGCAAATTCCAGATAATCTTAACAAAAATTTATCAGAATGGCAAGTGGATCTCCACGGCCATCATCGGAGAGTTGGATATATTGAATGGCATCCAACGGCAGAGAATATTATACTTAGTGCTGGCTTTGACCATAAGGTAGAGTGTCAGTGATGTAGATATCTAGTTCAGACACATTGAAATTGACAGACGACCTGTGTTAATTCCTGTCAGAAAACTTCAAAAACTTTTGTCTGTTCAAAAAGGATATTAATTCCTTGTGCATTTTTTGTGACAGCTTGACATTAATCTAAATTAAACACAAACTATATTAAACATAGAAATTGATTAAGAATAGAAAAAAATACATGTGCACTATCTTTATTTGACTTGTTACACTTAGCTAATGATGCAGATTGAAAATATGCAATTTAAACATTCATTAATTAGAGACTTATATTTTATGTACAATGTAACTGAAAAATATTCCATGTACAGTGTACATTGAAGAATAGTTTATATGCAGTGTATGTTTTGGAATATTTCATGTATAGTGTAATTTATGAAATATTTCATCTGCAATGTATGTTGAGCGATATTTTATGTACAGTGTGTTTTGGACTATTTTATTTGCAGTTAAAATTATAGACTATTTATTACAGTGTATGTAAGGGAATACTTAATTTACAGTGCATAATCTGGAATATTATATTTGCAGTGTATATTATGGAATGTGGAGCAGGCAGAACCAATCAGTGTCATATCTGAACATCCAGACAGTATTTATTCTATATCATGGAACACAGACGGTAGCTTGTTCTGCACTACATGTAAGGACAAACAGATCAGAGTTCTCGATCCCAGAACCACAAGTGTTGCAATGGTAAGAACATGTAAAGAACAAACAATTGAAAATTTGCCATTGAAGCAAGTGTTAAAGGGTTTATAATGCTGCACATTATTATACCCCACAGAGCAAGGGTGTAATGTTTTTGACCCGTCTGTCTGTCATTCTTGTTCTTGTCATCGCAACTCCTCTGAATCCACACAATGGAATTTTATGAAACTTTGTAGTTAGATAGGACATACTATGTAGATATGCATATCAACAGGAAATTATGATTTTTTTTTTCCTAGGAGTTATACCCTTTTGAACTTAGAATTTTGACCTAAATATACTATTGCAACAGTTTGTCATCACAAATTCTATGAAACCGCACGACATAATTTTATGAAACTTTGTATAGAATGAGGAAATACTATGTAAATACGCATATCAACAGGTAATTATAATTCAATTCTTTTTTCTAGGAGTTATGTCCCTTTGAACTTAGAATTTTGGCCCAAATGCACTTCTGCAACTGTTTGTCATTGCAACTTATGTAATAAATATAAGTAAAATAAAAAATTTATATTATGGGCGGTGGCGTCTAAAAAAATGTGTCTCTCATGCCAATCATGCATTTAATTTGGAAGAACCCCGACACACAAATATGCAACTAAAAACATTTGATGGAAATCTTTATAGTTCTGTTTTTGGTTGTAACAAATATTCTGTATTTTTTTTCTTTCAAATACAGATCAGAAACAGCACTATAGAACTGGCCCAATCTTATAATGTTAGAATTTATATATGCCATGTAACACTTTTCCTGCAGATAGAAATGTTGTTGAATGATGAAATGTATTTTCCTCTTGTAGGAAGGTCAAGGCCATGATGGTAACAGATCGTCTAAATCAGTATTTGTAGATAATAATAGAATATTCACTTGCGGTATGACCAGAACTAGTGGTAGAGAACTTGCAGTCTGGGATATTGTAAGTCATATAAGGTGGTACATAACACGTAAAGCATTCTAAACATCAGAGAGAGAAAATAGAGAGAGTGAGAGAATAGTGTGGTGAGTTTTCAATACAATTCATATAGACATTGAATTCTACTTCAATATAGTAAATCCAGCATTTTCATTTATAACATTAAATTTAAAGTATATACTTAACTAAGTAATCTATCAAAATATTCCATTCTCTAAGAAACTGATATTCACATTTGTTTTTCATAGCAATATTTTTATCAATTGCATACAAATATTTCATCTTCTCTTTATTATGCTTATTGACAGGTTCTTTTTAAAACATCTGGTATTATAAACATATTGTTTTATGATAAGAAAAGAGTATTTTCTGCATTGCCTTTTGATATTTTTGCAATGTTACCAAACAAAAAACTTCTTTTGTAAAAGTACATTAATTCCATTGGTCAGAAACCAATTTTCAATCTGTTCTAACAATATCTGTGTATGTTCACATTCCCAAAATAAATGTTCTAATGTTTCAATTTCTCTTTACAAAATGTACAATTTGGATTATCATAAATCTTAATTTTATGAAGAAATTTGTTTGTAGCTAAGATTCGATGATTGAATGTATACTGTATTAAAATTGACAGACGACCTGTGTTAATTCCTGTCAGAAAATTTCAAAACTTTTGTCTGTTCAAAAGGATATTAATTCCTTGTGCATTTTTGTGACAGCTTGACATTAATCTAAATTAAACACAAACTATATTAAACATAGAAATTGATTAAGAATAGAAAAAAATACATGTGCACTATCTTTATTTGACTTGTTACACTTAGCTAATGATGCAGATTGAAAATATGCAATTTAAACATTCATTAATAAGAGACTTATATTTTATGTACAATGTAACTGAAAAATATTCCATGTACAGTGTACATTGAAGAATAGTTTATATGCAGTGTATGTTTTGGAATATTTCATGTATAGTGTAATTTATGAAATATTTCATCTGCAATGTATGTTGAGCGATATTTTATGTACAGTGTGTTTTGGACTATTTTATTTGCAGTTAAAATTATAGACTATTTATTACAGTGTATGTAAGGAATACTTAATTTACAGTGCATAATCTGGAATATTATATTTGCAGTGTATATTATGGAATGTTGAGCAGGCTGAACCAATCAGTGTCATGTCCGAACATCCAGACAGTATTTATTCCATATCATGGAACACAGATGGTAGCTTGTTCTGCACTACATGTAAGGACAAACAGATCAGAGTTCTCGATCCCAGAACCACAAGTGTTGCAATGGTAAGAACATGTAAAGACAAAAAATTGAAAATTTGCCATTGAAGCAAGTGTTGAAGGGTTTATATAATGCTGCACATTATTATACCCCACGGAACAAGGGTATAATGTTTTTGACCCGTCTGTCTGTCATTCTTGTTCTTGTCATCGCAACTCCTCTGAATCCACACAATGGAATTTTATGAAACTTTGTAGTTAGATAGGACATACTATGTAGATATGCATATCAACAGGAAATTATGATTTTTTTTTTCCTAGGAGTTATACCCTTTTGAACTTAGAATTTTGACCTAAATATACTATTGCAACAGTTTGTCATCACAACTTCTATGAAACCGCACGACATAATTTTATGAAACTTTGTATAGAATGAGGAAAATACTATGTAATACATATCAACAGGTTATTATGTCCCTTTGAATATCAACAGGTTATTATGATTCAATTCTTTTTCTAGGAGTTATGTCCCTTTGAACTTAGAATTTTGGCCCAAATGCACTTCTGCAACAGTTTGTCATTGCAACTTATGTAATAAATATAAGTAAAATAAAAATTTATATTATGGGCGGTGGCGTCTAAAAATGTGTCTCTCATGCCAATCATGCATTTAATTTGGAAGAACCCGACACACAAATATGCAACTAAAACATTTGATGGAAATCTTGCAGTTCTGTTTTTGGTTGTAACAAATATTCTGTATTTTTTCTTTCAAATACAGATCAGAAACAGCACTATAGAACTGGCCCAATCTTATAATGTTAGAATTTATATATGCCATGTAATACTTTTCCTGCAGATAGAAAAAGAAATCTTTATAGTTCTGTTTTTGGTTGTAACAAATATTCTGTATTTTTTCTTTCAAATACAGATGAAACAGCACTATAGAACTGGCCCAATCTTATAATGTTAGAATTTATATATGCCATGTAACACTTTTCCTGCAGATAGAAATGTTGTTGAATGATGAAATGTATTTTCCTCTTGTAGGAAGGTCAAGGCCATGATGGTAACAGATCGTCTAAATCAGTATTTGTAGATAATAATAGAATATTCACTTGCGGTATGACCAGAACTAGTGGTAGAGAACTTGCAGTCTGGGATATTGTAAGTCATATAAGGTGGTACATAACACTACAGGGAGATAACTGTTTAAAAATCAGCTGAACGTCTAATCACGTTCTATTGTTCAGGAAATATTAAGCTTCTCAATGATCATTACAAAATTAGTGTTTGTCAAACTGCTATATAACCAATGAAAATTAAATGAGCCAAATTAATTTTAGTCAAGGTGTTTGGTACCACCATAATATTTGATTTTCATAACATACAATTGTATTCAAAAATAGAATAAAATAGCAGTGACAATAGAATGCTTGAATCAAATTATCTCCCCTTTATATCTGAAAATAAACAAAATGTTCATTTACAGCATCCGAATATCTTCATTAGATTAGTAAGAACCATGGCAAAACATCAAACATGAAGCCCTCCATTTGAATTTACTTTTTTCAAGGCATTATATATGTTTTTCCCTGATATACCGTTGTTTCATGAGATCATTTTGCACATGATTGCAACACCGCCATTTGTAATGCTAGCTGTTTTATACAGTTATGGTCTTAAAAATTTAATTTTTGAAATTGAATTCTTGAAATTTTCAAATATAGAAAGTGTTTATTCTTATGTTTCATGGTCAGACAGAAATAATTTTAATATTAACAAATGGGGAAAACATATCTAGTGGCTGTCAAAAACAAAAAGGTTAAAAAAGCCCAACAAATCCTAAATTCTTTACTACTGTTTTCTTTTTCAATAAAAATAATAACTTCTTAAACATGTGTTAAAGGGCATTAGCTGTCAAATTCATATTCTATGATTTGTCTCAAATTCTCATATTTGATTTATAAAATACTAAAACATATATCCAAACTTCAAAAAGTCTAAAATAAACAATTAACAATGCATGGACTTGATACATAAAAATAAACAATTAACAATGCATGGACTCGATAATATGTAACCATCGAGATGACCTTCCAAGACTGCTGACATTGATATAACCCAATAAAAAACAAATATAAATATAAATATAAAAAGATAGCGACCAGTTTCAATTGGATTTTTCTATGTTTGTTGACATTATTTTTCCTTTTAATAGCTGAATACATGCATAACCAACCGACAAAATTGAACTAAATTGGCTGCTAAACATACTAAAAGAAAATTATTATTTCACTATTTCACTTTCATTGATGATTGAACCCAAAAAATCATACTTTATTTTTTTTTTTTTGTATCTCATAGCTAATGCCCCTTTAACAGAATTACTCTCTGGTATTTGGCATATCTGAAACAGGGATAGTTTTCAGTTTTAAGCACCAAAAAATTAACAAATGTACTGTTAAGTTATCCTAAGTGTTTGTAGCAACTAAATTTATACCATGAATTAAATAATTTTGTCTATTTCAGAGGAATTTCAACAATTCATTATTCAAGAGCACAATAGATACATCTAACGGAATTCTGTTACCTTATTACGATAGAGACAATAGAGTAAT
This sequence comes from Mytilus coruscus, assembly GCA_017311375.1. Lineage (NCBI taxonomy): Eukaryota > Metazoa > Mollusca > Bivalvia > Mytilida > Mytilidae > Mytilus > Mytilus coruscus. The sequence goes on from CM029605.1 coordinate 76,764,482, forward strand.
GTATTTAGCAGGCAAAGGCGATAGCAATATACGATATTATGAAATTGATGACCAATCAAATTGTTTCTTCCTCAATGCCTTCATGTCTTCATTTCCACAGCGGAGTTTAGGTAAGGAATGTTGCAAATTTTACTAGAAAGTTTCGAAAAAATAAATTGCTGTGAATAGATATAGGAAGATGTGGTGTGAGTGCCAATGAGACAACTCTCCATCCAAATAACAATTTATAAAAGTAAACCATAATAGGTCAATGTACGGCCTTCAACACGGAGCCTTGGCTCACACCAAACAACAAGCTATAAAGGGCCCCAAAATTACTAGTGTAAAACCATTCTAACCAAAGTCTGTTAGAAAGGGATAAATGCAAAGCAAAAGGATCTCGAAAATAAATTGTTAACAGTACCATGACAGTGGTTATTGTGTAAACAATACAAAATATGTATCTTTTATTTTTATCAATAATAATTAATGAGAGAGAACTAACACATGTATATCATTGGTATAGAAGAATCCACACTTATCAATTCAGACATAGTTTTGCAAATAAATTATATTTTTCACTTCAGTCTATTTCTGTATACTTATTGATGGCAACTTTGTGTATGTATAACATTTACTCGATATATAAATGCCAGAAATTCAGAAATTTTTGCATAATAGAAAAACAAAGGATATGGGGTATCCATCCATGACACAAAATCAGTACATGCAAAAAAACACACAATGCATTTATTATTGCTATTATTGAATGAGGGACAATAATGCCAGATTAATTATTGAATATACAGGAAATATTGCATCAAAATATTGCAAAGTGAATTTTCATTTTTGTGAAATCTATATTCTTGCAATTTTCACAAAAATAAAAACACATCTAAAAAAATTTTGAAATAACAGTTGTCAAAACACAAAATATGTTTTATCATTCCAGGTATGATGCCAAAAAGAGGCTGTGATACATCTAGATGTGAAGTAATGCGATTTTATAAACTCCACTCAGGCAAGGATGTTATAGAGCCAATCTCAATGATAGTCCCTAGAAAGGCTAGTATACTGTTAATTCAAAAAAATTGGCCCAATTATTTATTGCGATTGTTGAATAATTGACAAAAATGTAAAATTTATTATTGCGATTTCAGGAAATGCTGCAATGCTATCAAAATGTATCCATTTTTGCTAAACCTATTCTCCTGCAACTATGGCAATAAGAAAAATTCCAAAAATGTCAGAAACAACAAAATTGAGTATCTTCATTGTAGAAAATTTATCTCTAACCACAAAAATTTATATCAAGGAAAATAAATGACTATGCAGTATACTTTTAAGGATGTACTTAGGTCAGGTTTATGAATTTTTGTCAGATGTTCAGACTCCTTGGTTTTTTTCCTACAATACAGGGTAAAATATTTTGCCCCATAAAACCCATTTTTCTTTTCATATAAGACTTCAGCAGCTCAAAAAAAGATCATTTTCCAAAATTTAAGCATGTTCTAGATTTCTTTTCTTTCGATTTGAGACCCAAATAATACTAATGCAAATATAAGGTAAAGTCCAAGTCAGCCTTTTCCGCCATTTTTAAAAAATTAAATTTCTAAAAGGAGTTCCATAACCTATCAATATTTTTAGTTTATTTTGTTCCTTAAATAATGCTCTTCTGACTTATAGTATCAATTTTAAATTCTAGATTTTTTAATTTCACCTAAGTAAATTCTTAATAATTTAATATTTCTAATACTTTTTGGCGCTTAATCCTTCTTATCCCACTTCACACCAATTAATGTTCATGATTTTCTTACTTTGTTGATGTATGAGGGTCTGGATGGGGTTACAGATTAGAGAATAATGGGCATAAAGATTAGAATAAAGGGCAAAAAATATAAAATATTGAGAAAAATAGGCCAAAAATAGAAAAAAGAGAATAAGGGGATGTTGAAATGTAAAGAATAAAAAATGTTATAAAAAAATTAAAGAATAAAGAAGTGATGGACACCCATTTGGACCCTCATGTATTTGTGAACAAGATCCTAGTTAAATGATTTCACAACGATAATTATCATGTTATTTTTATATTGCAAAAGTAGCTGATATAAATTTCTTACAAAATTGAGAAGGTTTATATAGTATTCAATATGTAAAAATGTTTTACATTTTCAGGTCTCCTCTCAGTTCCATAGTGATATTTATCCCAATACAGCCAGCATGTTACCATCACTGACAGCTGATGAATGGATATCAGGTCAAAACAGGGAACCAGTGATGGTGTCAATGATGGTGAGTTATCTATCTTAAACCTAAAGTTTGGTTTACACTGTGCAATTTTCCATCCGATTTCCATCTACGATAGAAGAAGGGCATTATGTTTTTTGATCTATGCGTCTGTTCGTTTGTCCGTCCCTCTGTGCCTCTGTCTGTCCTGCTTCAGGTTAAAGTTTTTGGTCAAGGTAGTTTTTGATGAAGTTGAAGTCCAATCAAGTTGAAACTTAGTACACATGTTCCCTATGATATGATCTTTCTAATTTTAATGCCAAATTAAAGTTTGATCCCCATTTCACGGTCCACGGAACATAGAAAATGATAGTGCGATTGGGGCATCCATGTACTATGGACACATTCTTGTTACCTTTAATGTCGTTTCGACAAAGTCGCATAGTGTGAACACTAATATAGGGTGTTGTTTAGTTAATCAAAGGAAAATTGTATCATGTGAACAAAACGCTACCAAATCATATGGAAAATCTGAAGGAAATTAGTACCATGTAAATGCAGGATTAGTAAATATGCCTTATACAATGAGTCTGTTACCCTCACTAACAGGTGATGATATCAATGTTATTTAGTTTTCTCTTTATGATATTTATATGCATATATTTAAACTTACTAAAGATTGGTTGCTCAAAAAATTTTTATGCCCCCACTGTAGGCGAAGGGGGCATTAAGTTACCCTTGACTGACAGTCCCTCTTATCTGTCCTTTTGTCCGTCCCATTTTTGTTTCCACACTCTAACTTAAGTTTACTTCATCCAAATTTTTAAAAATTCATACACAATGCTAAGAACCACAACAAGCAAACAGAGAAGGAATTTAGGCAGTTAGTCGTTTACTGTTTTAACATTATGCCCCTTTGTAAATTGGAAAATTGCAATGCTTGAGCAGGGGTATATATGTCCTCAAACACATTCTTCTTGTATTATCAATCTTTTTTCAAAGCCTTTAAAGCTTAAGTTATATATTGTAATTGTTTCATATTTTTCATGTCAGGGCCTTTTATAGCCCACCATACGGTATGGTTTTTTTTCATTGTTGAAGGCCGTACGGTTGCCTATAATTGCTCAAATTCACTTCATTTGAACTTTGGTGGATAATTGTCTCATTGGCAATAATACCACATGTCCTTATTTTTATAATAAATATTTCTTTGATTTTATACTAAAAAACACTATTTACAGATTTACATTTATTATTACTTTTCATACTCATTGTATTTTACTATAATTACATTACATGTATGTTTCATTATAATACATTATTTTGATTGGCTTACAGCAATCTCGCGTCATTCTGAAATTAACCTTCATTTCAAAATGAAATGTAACATTCATGATGACACGAGCTTCCACCATGAAGTGCACAGGTAAATAAAAGAAAAAACTTGATAGAAATCGTGTATTCATGATCCTAGCAAAAAAATGTAATTATAAATATTGAATGCTTCTTTAAGTAATTTTATAGAGTTGTAAAAGTGTTGACCGTGCCCACAGTTTTAGAATGAAACGCGGAACAAAATGTACTTCGGTCAAGGCTTTTACACCCCAATAAATTTACAAAAAGAAGCATTCAATCCTTAAATGTATCATAACAATATGTTTTGTAGGATGGTCATGTGACAAATTGTCCTAAGACGACATCATCTACAGCCATACAGAACCAACAGAACGATATCATTCATCAGGCTCCAACCATTACAACGTACAAAACTGTCAATAAACAGGGCATGCCTACACGAGCTAATACGATAGATGTACCGCGGAGGACAGATAAACGACCTGCATCACTACAGAACCTGAAACGACTCAGTACTAATGAAGATTACGTATCTTACAGCGCTGTCAGGTATAAATTTAGAATCTTATCTGTTGGTGAAGTTTCGGTTTATTGATTATAATATTTATTGAAAATCAATCAATTATTTAAAGAATTTCTATCATCGAAAAAAATTTAGCATATTTCTAGGGAACTACAAATAAAAGCTTCCCTAAATTTGTTAATTGGCTTCATGTGAGCATGCTTCACAGTGTAATACTTTTTCAAATTCATCACTCATCAACTTTCTGTTAAATGATTACTTAAATTTTCGAACACATAATGGCCATGTATGAAATTTTGTCGCATTTTTCTATTGAACAGCAAATAAGAGCTTCCTGAAATTTATTGTACAGAATACTTGAAAACTGGGATAATCATCAGTGAGCTACTGTAAATTCAGAAATTATTGCGATTTTGTCATTTTAGATTAAAATGCGATTTTAATTTTTGCGATATTGAGAAAAATCCTGTTTAATTCATATAAAAAATTTCAAAATGCGAGTTTAAATTATTGCGATTATAACCCTGTCGCATTTTTCGCAATAATAAAAACATCGCAATAATTTCTGAATTTACAGTATTCACAGTTGTAATTGTGTTTAATATTTTTAGTGAAGCTACTGAGAACCACACTAATAAAAATGGTATGACTAATGGCCACAAGGAAGAAAAGAAAGTAACAAAGAAAGGCTGGTCTCCTGTTTCGCCAACTAAAGATACAATGACTAATGGGTTTACTGGTTCTGAGCCTGAGGTAATGGTCTATTAAATTTGCTATTGATTTATTTAATAACCTTAGCACATTCATCATTTTTTTACTGTCTTCTTGTCAAAATTTACCATGCTTAGCTTTAAATGTACTTTACACTTTCTTAAATCAAACAGACCTATTACACTTTCTTTATTCAAACAGACCTTTTTTTTTTTTTGCATTTTCATCAAAGATTTTATGTTACACTGTTTTAGTTGGAATAACATTATAATTTTAGTGGATTTTTGTTTATTAATAACTCTCACAGGTCTGCCAAGGATTAAAGAACCAAATTTGTATGATTTGAGTTGGACTTTTATAGTAGGTATTAAATCTCTCAGGTCTGCCAAGGATTAAAGAATCATATGTCGGAAATATTAAGGTTTAGCCAATTATTAATCACACAACAATGATAAACCCGGGAAAATGTGTAGATGATAAATATGATCGCCTGAGAATTACTGAGACTTGACATGCCAGATATATTCATTTTGTGATTTTATCAATTCTTAAATTAGCGCTAACATAATTTATGTTAATTAGGTATCATGTGATCGTAGTTATGTAAGTTGCTATAGTGCTGAAGCTTATTGATAGATATAATATCTCTTTGTATAATCAGTAGAAATGTAACAATTAAAATCTGACTAGCTTTTCTATTTATAGCTCCTTTTCATGAAATATGAAGATGACCTTTAACCTTTGTCTTTTCATCATCAAATGTTATATTTCATCTTAGATGTTAAGCAAACATTGATTAATCAATTAAATTTTCTGTCATTCATAGTTTTTCTCAGCAGTTATATGTTTATAATTTAACGCTTTAGTTAGAACCATTGTAGTTTTATTATTAAAATGAATTTTATTTCTGTTGAATAGCGCTTTCCTGTTTAACAATGCTCTATTCATGCTTTTGTATACTTCCAACAAATCAAGGGGTGTCATAAGAACTGACATTACACTGACCTGATGGAACCTCCTAAAATATACCTGCTCCTCTCTTTAAAATACTACAGAATTACTAGTTCATATGGTAAATTTAATATACCTTTACTGTGGAATAATTTATTTTCGTGGATACTAATTTTACGTGGATTGAGGTAAAATCATGCCTCCGGTGCGAGATTTTCCCACTGTGTTGAAGACCCATTGGTGGCCTTGGGCTGTATTCTGCTCTTTGGTGGGGTTGTTGTCTCTTTGACACATTCCCTGTTTCCATTCTCAATTTTATTTCATAAGTATTTAATTTCGTGGTTTTAGCAAAGTCTGCATACAAGCTTAGAAAAAAGTATACTTCTATGAACATTTGAATTTGTTGTGTTCCCAGGAAATCCACGAAAATTGGCATCCCATGAATAATAATGAATCATCAGTACTTGCCCAACCTGAAATTTACTGGTATCTTATGTGAAATAATCATTGGCAGGTCAATGTTCCAAATCTTTAAAAAAAATTGTGATTTTTTAATGAATTCAAAAATGTAACAGCAGGAGAATGAATTAATATTTGTACAGGAAAGTTGAGTGAAGGGAAAGGGGGAGAGATAAAAAAAGGATTCCGTGTTTAGCTGTCAAGATCTTGGGTCCTTTTGCTGCCTACAATACATGTATTTAGGTAGACCTGAGTCTGTATTGCTGCATAGAATACATGGATGTAGACTTTAGGTCCGTTTTGCTGGCAAAGAATATATGGATTTAGACTTCGGTTTCAAAATATTATTCTTCATTATCAGTTAAGCAGAAGACAAATGTCAGTATTGTCTTATCTTGTCTGAATTTTTTTCTCAAAAAAATATTTGCAGGTAATACAAATGGAACATTATGGACAGCAGTAATTGCTATTATCATTTTATCAATCCATGAGGGGCCTGATGAGGGGGTCTCATTACGATTCACGAGTTGATTTTTTTGTCAATCACGATTCACAGAAAATAAATTTCCATGATCACGGATCACGAAAATATAAAAAAAAAATAAATCTGTAGAAAAACGGATCACGATAGCGAAAATGCGCCGATCACGAAGAACAAAAATAACCCATCAGGCCCCTCATCCATACTTCCTGGTTTTGTCACAAGATTTTGTTTTTGTTTACCTTTTATTTTGGACATATTATAAAACTCTGACTGTGGGTCAGAATCTCCTTAATATATTAAAATGATATTGTTTATTTTCACCTTTTTGGAAAGTAATAAGGATTCATTATAGTTACGGAGCTACCATTTGATTTAAAGGGGGTCTAGGATGAAATTTGAAAAAAAAGGCAGGATGAGCTACTTAGCAAAAAAAAGGCAGGATGACAATTTATGTAAAAAAAGTCAGGATAAACTAATAAAAAAAAAAGGCAGGACAGAGATTAGAACTAAAAAAAAATGCAGGACAAAATTTTTCATCCTAGCCCCCCCATAAAAATCAAATGGTAGCTCCCTTAGTCAGAAACCAATTTTACGTGGAATTTGTGGCTATTGGTGAAATGTTCAAGGAAGTTCAAAATTTTATATAGGCATATATACAGTCTTTGGCAGAACCAAGAAAAAAAATATCCACAAAAATACTATTGTTTTTCAATCCATGAAAATTGGTACCCATTAAAAAAAAGGAATCCACCATATCTTCACACAAATTAATGAAGCATGCCCTTTGTATCCACAGCAGAAAAGGGAGATAATCGTACAAACTAATAAGAAAAGGGATGTAATGGTGAGACAGTAAATCCATGTTCTGTTGATTTATAAATTTAGTTGGCAATTTCCTGTTTGTTGGAAATTCTCATTTATCAGGTTTTTCTAAGGGCTGTTCCAAAATTATTAGGTGGGGGAATGGGAGGCCCCAAATTAATCAAATATGGATGGTTGCATTTTTATTTAGAATTTTGTAAGAAATATACTGTAAGTAAAATGAAAATTTTATTCTGTGGGTGGAGTGTTCTTAAAAATGTGCCTTCCATCCCCATGCACAAATTCTGGAACAGCCCTTACAAAATTGAATTGGTTCTTTTATCAGATACAGCTGTTAATTCAGAAATTTTTGCGATGTTTTTTTATTATTGCGAAAATTGCAACAAGATTTATTTCGTAAAAAATACAAACTTGCATTTAAAATTTTGAATTCGTTATTGGTATGCAGCAATTCCTGTAAAAGTAATGATTTTTTGCCTAATTTTTCCATTGTTCATCAATTGTTATAACTAATGCACACTAAAATTTCTGAATTTGCACTACATGTTTATAAAGTTGTTTTTAAAATGAGCGGTTGTTTATCTTTCACTGTATTTCATCCTATGATGATCCCCTGAAGTTTAAATATTTATATATATGTATATTACACTGTAAAGTGAGTGGGATATATCTCTGTACATCTATATGATTTATAATTTTTTTAGAAATTGAAACAGAAATTGACCAATGCGAGCTGTTGCCATATCTTAATGTCCTTCTGTCATCTGTTCATGTTTCAGGTTTCTTTATACAATTGTGACAGAGAAAATTAGCTCACTTTACAGTTTAGCTTCAATGTATATCTGTCTGCACAATATAAACAAATATATAAAGCTTTGTTCCTGTCCATATATGCTTTTGTAGAAATTTCATGTCAAGAAAGTCTGGTCAACTCCGCCTCCTTCTGCTCTTCCTTGTCAATCACCACTTAATGACGTGGAGGTGGGTATCTCTTCCACTTTTAGGTCTGATCAGGCCAATCTGGTTGAATAACAGATCCTCCACCCATGCTTTGCTCATAAGGATCTGACAATGTTCTGTGTGACCGTCTGCTATGCAGTACATTTGAGATCATCAGGTTTTGTTGTTTTGGAGGGAGAAATTTCATTGGTTAAAAAATTTTAAGGGTGAAATTTCATTGGCCGATGTAATTATTACCAGAACAGAAAGTAGAACAGAGTGTTGTCACATCCTTGTAAGTGAAGGTTGGACACCAGATCTGTGTATCAATCAGATTGTGCTCAGGCCAAAATAATATGTATTTGTGGTTCTGACTGGTTCCCTAATTTTTGCTTTCTGTTCCCATTTTCTTCACTTTCAAACAAGCACAATTATGCATCACTTTTCTTCACTTCCAACCCAAACGTCTTTGATTTTGTTATAAGAACCACTAATATATAGTTTATTTTGTCATAATATTTTTCTGTCATTGTTTTATTTATGTCTTTAATGTGTTCCATATTTATATTAAATACAACTTGTAAATTCTTTTATGTGATAAATTCTATTCTCTGAAATAATCCATTTTCAGATTGCTGTCTTTATTTCCAATTTGAGAATGTTTGGCAAAGGGCAACAGCTCCTAGGTAGCAAAAACTGTATCCCTCCATGTGTAGAGCAAGCAGAACAAGCATGGTTTAGTGTGCAAGATCTGACAATAATTTTACTGTTCTTGAATATTGCATTACCTATTTATATAAATAGGATTGTAAAATTGTTGATAACTTTACAAAAAATCATAACAGTTGATTAAAGCTTATGTACTTCAAAAAATGCTCTTTCCATTAGGCAGGTATACAGTGCTACATGTTTATTAAGGAAATATTGGGGGTAAATGTCTACGAGACAGCAGACCATCAATATTTGAAATAAGACACATTATTACATATTTTTAAATATAAACTTTAAAGAGCACCTGTCATCATTATCATATTTTCTATTTATAGTTACAGAAAGCTTACTTCCAACAATCAGAAGAAATCAAGAGTTTGAAAGAACAAGTTAAATTAAAAGACAAAAGAATAAGACAATTAGAGGATGAATTAAAAATATTACGGACTCCGTCAGACTGTGGTCCAGGTCAGAGTGACTGCTGACCCCTGACACAATTCAGATTGTAAAGTGCAAAGGTCATTTAATCATGGGCTAACTGCAAGAATCATTTTCATTTGCCTTGTATGCAGATATTTGGACAAAAATGCACAACTGCAGAATGGTGCCAGACTAGAGATTTTTAGCTTGTGAACAAATTAGCTAATAAGACCTGTTGTCATCGCTTGGTGTCTGAACCCGAACCAAAGAATGCAGCCTTTGTACACTTTTTGTTGGGTTGATGTCTCGATGACATATACTTCACGTTTTCAGTCATTCATATAATTTTTTAGATTTTTTTTATCTTCTCAAAATTACTGGGTAAATCATTAGTGGGCTTTAAAATATTGTTTCGAAGTTCTTTATCAAATTTCAATATGATTATTATGGTTAAAATTTTTGGTTGACCATTTAAACAGAGGAACTTGATAATTTGTTCAGAATAAAAGATATTTGTGGAATAACCTTTTTGAAAATGTTAGGCAATTATCTTATGACGAGAAAAAAATAAATGAAAAAGTTTTACTTGCTGCAAGATTCATTGCTTGAATCTGATTATCCTGAATCTTTTCAATTTCAAAGGACTGGTGATGGAGAATGGACTTTTAAGGGTTCAAAGAGTTGCATTGTGAGTACATTTTTGAAAGGTCAGCAATACACAGTAGATCCTCGTGTGGAAAAGAATTGGGACAAAAAAGTATTTTTGTGATTTTTGCTTTTTTTGTATCAACATAGAAACAGAAAATGATTGTACATGTATTATTTGTAGCCATATAATACATAATTAACTTAATTTGGTATCTGTAAAATAAGAGCATCCAATTTTTGCTCTGAAACCAGAAATTGTGTGCCACTTAAAAGTTTTATACAGTACAATTATCAGATCATATTTGACAGAAATTTATAGATTATGTATAGACAACATACACATTGGTGCACTTTCCCTTACATTTCCAACATCACAATGCTTTATGTTATGAAGTCACAGTAAGAGCCAACTGTTCAATAACATCCTTTGTGCTAATTGACCTCTGGTCAACTGGCATAACTCATTCACAAATAAAACCTCAAAATTGGTCTAGGTATTTTCTGAAGAAAAAAAATTAGACCTTTTGATAATGGTTGTAAAGAATTTTAGCTCCTTGATTTTCTGAAAAAACTTTTAAGATAATTATTTTGATTCAGAATATACAAACTGTTTGACCCAGTTTAAGTGTATATGGTAAAGGGAGATAACTCTGGTTGTGATTAAAATTACAAGAAATGTATAAAATATTTTGATCGTATTTTGTTGTTTTATATTTGTTTCTCAGGCTTTATATTGTTAAGTTGCTTGTTATTTTTATAATTTTCAAAATTCCCAATATTTCATTTTATTTATTTTTATATCTTTTTTCTGTTTTATGATTTTATGTTGTTTTTCACAAGAATTTTATTTAATTTTATTTTTGTTTTAAAAGAAAGCACCCAAATTTGGATTACTAGTCATAATATGTTTTTCAAATATCTAGTGCTTATTTTTTAAATGAATATTAGAGAAAAACTTCAGATCTGAGTGAGAAAATTTTATTTTTGAATATGAAAATGTAGTATTTATATTCATGCTTAAAATAAAAAGTGCAAAGAATCTGATGTCTATATACAAGATATAGATCTGTAAAATACAAAGTTAGGATATATACACATACAAGTGATAAAGCTCTAAGGGATTCTTAGGTCAGTAATACCTAAAGTGAATTGGACAAAACTAAAAATTCTATGTTTTACTCGATTAAAATCAAAACACTTTTAGAATCTCATATTTAGGATGTTTGGTTGTAAAGTTTCTTACTTTTGCTTTTTATTTATAAGAGACAAAGTAGAAAAAATATTTTCTTGTCAATCCTTTTTTAAATATATCTTATTACACAGCTGGCATTTTTTTTTTTCTTTATCGTGAAATGAGCAAACATTTGCCACTTTGTATTGTATCTGTTATTAATTTTTCTTGATTTTCGTTTTATTATGTTAATATTGTTTGTTGACAAATGAACATTTCATTTTCAAGAAAAATTCAAGTCATATAAATATAGAAGAACCATACAATGTCTTAAAAGAGTATATATCAATTTGGATAACGACACAAATTTCAGGATATCAATTTTGTTCCGTCCGTCTGTCCCGCTTCAGGTTTAAGTTTTTGGTCAAGGTAGTTTTTGATGAAGTTGAAGTCCAATCAACTTGAAACTTAGTACACATGTTCCCTATGATATGATTTTTCTAATTTTAATTCGAAATAAGAGTTTTGACCCCAATTTCACGGTCCACTGAACATAGGAAATGATAGTGTGAGTGGGGCATCCATGTACTATGGACACATTCTTGTTGTGGATATTTTTTTCACATTTCGCTCTTCTAGCCTATTTCGCAGCGATTGATTTCCTGATTTTCCACAGTTGTTTGTGTATTCATACAAATTTCTCAAAAAATAAATTGCTCATGAAAATAAGTTGGTTTTATAGAAGTTCTGCAAGTTGTGAAATTTTAGGAGACGCAGTTGATTCATTTATTATGGTAGGTACTTTTTTCTGTTATCATCCTTGTCCCATGAGGGTCTGGATGGGGTTTACATAATACAGAGTAATAGGCTAAACTAACAGAAAAATGGGGAAAAATTAAAGAAAAGAGAAAAATCCAGCAAAAAATAAAGAATTTAGAATAAAGGGCAAAAAATATAAAGAATAGAGAGAAAAATTAAATAAAAAATTAAAGAATACAGAAAAGAAGGACCCCCATTCAGACCTCTTCACTCACTGTGATTAACATTGTTGTGATGAAATTGTCACATCGGTAATTCAGGTACAAGGATTGAGGAAGGTAAGACTTAAACTGCAAATGTTAAAAATAAACTATAAGATAATCTTCTGAATAGAGAGAATGAAAATTATGTTAACTTAAATCTAATTAATATGTCCTTTTCTACTTAAAGATTTCATCAAATGCAATCAAACCCCAATTGAAAGCTGTATCTATATCTGCCAGACTTCATCTCTACCTTTAATAGAAAAACAACTTATCTATAATATATACTTAGATATTCAGTTTACAAAATGGTGTGTATGTGAAGAAAAATATTTGAATGAAAATTTCAAATTTGGTTCAACAGCAATTATGGACAAAGATAGATAACTCTAATTCAAATATTGCTAAATGCAATGCAATGAAATGTTTAATTTTAAGTTCTCATTCCAAAATGAAAGCAGTCTTTACCCTTCAGTGCTCACAATGATACTGATTCAATGTGTTTATCATTGCTTTATGAATTCTGTGAATTTATCCTGGCTATTTGACAAAAATGTCCAGAATTTAATGGATGAAATGTGGTTGTCTTTTCTTGAATGGTGTCAGAAAAAAACAATGTTTTAGACCCAGTTGTCACTGCAGATCCTTTAAATATATTAAAAATATTAATTGATTGGGCTATAATTCAAACTGTGTTTGTAAGGTCTTATTTCATTGGTGAACGTCATGGTAACCAAAATGTATACATGTACAAACCTGTTTCATGATGTCACCAGTATGAATTCCTGCACAGGTAAAATAGTTCCATGGATGTTGATGGAAGTTTTGATCTGGGGATAATTTGATTTATATCTTGAGAAGTTAAGGTTATCTAATTTAAGTGAATTTTATTGGAATTATCTGTAATAAAAAAGAAAAATCTTGCATTGTCATGAGAGTCCAAATGTTTTTGATATGACTGGTCAAACCAGATTTTTCAAAGTACAGGACATTTTATTGCCATTTATATTTTGAGCAAAAATGTATTCTCAAGTAATGCAACTGTTACTCATTTGAACAAATGAAGATTATTGTTTCTGTATTGAAATCTTGTTATAATTTATACTGAAATAATTCCTGTTTTTACATCAAATTATAGATCTGGTATTTCTGATTTTTATGCAGAAAATGCACATGTAGAATTATTCCTTGAAGCCATCATGTTAAGATTCATGGGACCATCAAAACCAAAAATCATTCCAAAATTGCGTTGATAAGTGGAAGTAGAAATGTTATGAAACATTAAGAAGTTAGGGAGCTACCATTTGATTTTTATGGGGGGGCAAGACATCATTAGGAATGGGACTTGTAAAAGTCTATGTGTTAGCCATATATGTAGCTAGATAAGGGCCTCCTGCCCCCACCCCCTAAATCTGACTCTGAATAAATTTATTTTGGAAATTTATTGGTTTATAATGTGTTGATATACTTTGTGTACAGACAAAACTGTTGAAAATGATTTGTAATAATAAGCTTGAAAATTTAAAAGGGAATATTTTTTTAATGGTGGCAAGGTCATACAGATAAGGTGACAAGATCATACTGATTATGGTGATACCTATTATTTGCTTATGTGAATGACATTGTGGATGTGATTATATTATTATAATTATGCAAAATATACTCTGCTTTGAGTAGTGTTCCTTTTATATGAATATTTAAAATTTTATCAAAATGTTTGTGAAAACTGTGCAAATAAAATGAGGAAATTCTGGATTGCTTTGTTTTTATACGACAGCAAAAAATTTTTGCGGTCCATATATTGGGTATGACGTTGTCGTCGTCGTCTGAATACACATTGGTTTTCGCACGATAACTTTAGTTTAAGGGAATGGATCTCTATGAAACTTTAACACAAGGTGCAATACCACAAAAGGAAGGTTGGGAATGATTTTGGGGTTATGGTACCAACAGTTAAGGAATTAGGGGCCAAAAATAAGGATTTTTGTAACTTCCAGACAATAACTTGTGTGTAAGTGTATGGATCTCTCTGACATTATACCACAAGGTTCCATATCACAAAGGGAATGCTGGGATTGATTTTGGGGGTAATTGCCTCCAAATTTTAGGAATTAGGGGCCAAAAAAGGGGCAAAAAACAAGCATTTTTCTAGTTTCATGACAATAATTTGTGTGTAAGTGTAAGGATCTTTCTGAAATTGTACTACAGGGTTCAATATCACAAATGGAAAGCTGGAATTGAGTTTGGGGGTAATTGCCCAAAACGTTTATGAAAAAGGGGCCAAAAATAAGCATTTTTCTAGTTTCCAGACAATAACTTGTGTTCAAGTGTATGGATCTCTTTGAAATTGTACTGCAAGGTACTATACCACAAAGGGAAGGCTGGGATTGATTTTGGGGGTAATTGCCTCAAAATTTTAGGAATTAGGGGCCAAAAAGGGCAAAACAAGCATTTTCTAGTTTAAGGACAATAACTTGTGTGTAGTGTATGGATCTTTATGAAATTGTACTACAAGGTTCAATATCACAAAGGAAAGCTGGGTTTGAATTTGGGGTAATTGCCCTAAACATTTAGGAATTTGGGGCCAAAAACAAGCATTTTCTAGTTTCAGACAATAACTTGTGTTCAAGTGTATGGATCTCTCTGAAATTGTACTGCAAGGTACCATACCACAAAGGGAAGGCTGGGATTGAGTTTGGGGTGATGAATCATAAGGGGTTCAAAAATTTGGGGGATTTTTTTTCCTTTTTTTTTTTCTTTAAAATTTTTCATTTAATTTAAGTAGGTTATTTCTGATTTATATATAAAAGCAAATGAAATCTTCAATTGCACAGTATTGCGCGTTAGATTTGTAAGATCTTTGACCACATTTATTTTGTGTCAGAAACCTAGATATGTCAAAAATTTGATCACAATCCAAATTCAGATAGTATCAAGCTTGAATATTGTGTCCAAATTTGCCCCAACTGTTCAGGGTCGATCACTGCGGTCGTATCAGGCTGCGCTCAGCGAAGCATTTTATTTTACAATATTATTATCGGCTGTCTTATCTAATGGTAACCATCTTTTATGTTTTTGTATTAGTGGTCTTTTGGTAGCGTATTAGCCTTGAGTGCCGGAGGTCATTTGTTCCATCACAGGCCCAGTCATACTGAGTCTAAACCAGACTTAAAAATTGGTATTCGCTGTTTCTCTACTAAGCACACAGTATTTAGGCGTAAGAGCAAATATAAATAAGATGTGGTATGAGTGCCAATGAGACAACTATCCATGCAAGTCACAATGTTTAAAAAGTAAACAATTATAGGTCAAAGTACGGCCTTAACACGGAGCCTTGGCTCACACCAAACAGCAAGTTATAAAGGGTCCCAAGAAGACTAGTGTAAAACAATTCAAACAGGAAAAACCAACGGTCTAATCAGAGACATATATATGTCTCTGGTCTAATCTATATAAAAAACGAGACATGAGAAACACTTGTGAACCACACCAACAAAAGACAACCACTGAACACGACTGGTTGGCTCAGAGTCATAATAATGTGTTCTGGAAGATTGACATGTCACCCTGCAGACTGTTGTTACCTTGTGAACTAAAACTTAAAATTTGGACTCTGTGCATCGGTCTAGTACAAAGCAGGGTTTATATTCATATTTAATTATAATGTTTTTTGCAGGAATATGCATTTAATATGCCACTGGACATCAAACGGCCATCCATCCTTCATGTTTGTGAAAGTGTCCCAATTATGCATGAAATATTTGCTACTGGATATTAAGCATCAAATTCATCCATCCATCAATACAAAATTACTCAAATGATAAATTTGTGTTATTCAAAAGTAGATGTAGGGTATACATTACTCGGACAGCAACCCAAGGACACAAACAACCAATAGATATATGATAGAGGGAAATGCATAGTTTTCAACAATAGACCGATATGTATGCATTGTCTAGCTCAAGTCATCTACTAGTTGAGAATATATAGGATGTACGTACTTAGGTCAGGGTTAGGAAGTTTTGTTAAATGTTCGGACTCCTTGGTTTTTTTCCAAAGATACAGGGTAAAATATTGTTGAGAATATTAAAACAGTAAGTACCAAAGCTCTGTCATCAACATTAATTTCGGAGGGTCTGAATGGGGTTTACAGAATAAAGAATAATGGAAAAACGCAGAATTAAAGGACAAACATATAAAGAATAGAGAATAATGGGGTGCTAAGATATAAAGAATAGAGAATTACAGGCAAAATTTATAAAGAATAGAGAATAATGGGTGCTAAGATATAAAGAATAGAGAATTACAGGCAAAATTTATAAAGAATAGAGAATAATGGGTGCTAAGATATAAAGAATAGAGAATTACAGGCAAAATTTATAAAGAATAGAGAATAATGGGGTGCTAAGATATAAAGAATAGAGAATTACAGGCAAAATTTATAAAGAATAGAGAAAATTGCATAAAAAATGAAAGAATACAGAATTGAAGGACCCCATCCAGACCCTCATTACGACAAGACGTGACATAAGACAACCATTGACGAGGTTCCTGACTTTGCAAAGGCATATGAATTGGGGTCTGGATGGGGTTTACAGAATATAGAATATTGGGCAAAAAATAAAGAATACAGCTAAATATCGATACAGAATATAGGACCCACATCCAGACCCTTATGAATATATGGCAGGATAAAACTATTTTTTGAGATCAGAACCGTCCTTCTTTCGACTAGCAAATGATAAGTAACAAAAACAAGACTGGAAAAACACTCAAAAACGAAGATCACAACAAAAAAAGTTTATAGAAAATAATGTTAATTCTCAGATGTATGTTTTTATTTTATTTTTTTCATTTCTTAAGATGAAAGCCATGCTAATGTTCGTTGTAACACATATTACCGATTAAAACAAGGAATACACCAATACCGAATTTGTCTTAAAATTGAGAATGGAAACGGGGAATGTGTCAAAGCGACAACAACCCGACCAAAAAGCATAAAACAACCCAAGACCACCAATGGGTCTTCAACACCGCGAGAAAATCCCGCACCCGGAGGAGGGTTTCAGTTGGCCCCTTAACAAAAATGTGTACTAGTTCAGAAAATATGGACGTCACACTGAACTCCGAAACATATAAATGAACCAAAATTAAAAAGCATACAAGACTAACAAAGGCCAGATGTTCCTGACTTTGGACAGGCGCAAAAAATTTTTTTTTTTTTTTACTTTACACCAATACCGTATATGACTTGTCTTTTCTTTTGCTTAACACCAAACCCGTATATGTCTTTTCTTTTGCTTATATGAACAGTAATCATTGGTGTTTTTTTTTCCAAAACTTTATGAAACCTTTCCAAACTGGACAGATATTTAAACTAAATGCTCTGAAGAGCCTGTGTCGCTCACCTGCACACTTTTTAGTTAAAAAGAAAAACATTATTAAAGGGGAATAACTATCAAGAGTTAACTGACAATTCAGTCATGTTGACGTATTGGTAGATCTTATCCTGTTGATAATTTTTCTGGCGTTTTTAAAGTTTCTATTTATCTATTACAGTTTCTGAGTCCTGAGAAGAAAAACCACACTCATCCACTAATAAAAGATGAATACCCAGCGCCTTAGTTTAAAAATTCTGAATTCGAATTGCTAATCCTAAGTTTGCCAAATGCTCTGCAATACCTAAAAACAAAGAAATTATAAAACGACATCAAGTTTTCTCACTCGTCTAAATTCGGGCGACTCCGTTCCTCCGTCTAAGGAGTAGCGGATTCACCCGAGGATTGCCGATTGGAAGTTTTCCATAGACAGAAAAATAGTTGGTGTAGGTCGCCTGACCACTATAACTGGAATATTTTCTTTTATCCATTCTTCCAGTTTATGTATTGGTTGACTGAGATCTTCTTCAACGTTTTTGTACAAATATCCAAGAGAAATGTGGAATTTCAATTTTGCATCATCATTGTAAAAGTTAGCTGCACACCATGATCTTAGACTTTTTATTTGAGCTATTTGTACCGAAGATGCTAATTGAACAGATATAACAATTCCCGTAGACGTTCTTTTAATTTTGGAAACAGTAACTTTCATTTCGTTAAGATTTTTAAATTCCTTGGTTTTGCTTGCCATCTTTAAGAGAACAGGTTTCATAATATCATTCATTGTGTTAAACTCACTTTTTTGTGCTTGCCCGCTCTGGTCGATCTGATATGGATATAATTTCTCCCTCTGATTCCATATATTATAAATAGTCATGTGATACGTTGTATAGTTTAGTGGTTTGTAGTATTTTGAAATTGGTGATGAATTGAATAAATTATACAATTCAATTAGTTTTGGTGTTATATCACACATAGATATGATTGAATAAGCGAGAAACGGAATGTAATTCCCTAAATCATCTATCTTATCTATTTTTACGGTCTTATGTCTTTTAGCATCCGGGTATACGGTCACGTACAACAAATACACGCAAACACAAATAAAAATCCCGAATATTATCTTACGCAATTGTTTCATTATGTCTCACCTTTTTTCACCATTTGATTAAATTATAAAGCCTTGATTGTTTATCTCTTGACAACAGTTGCGGAATATCCTAGTATATGATATAGCTTAAGGTCCTTTTCTATCGTTTGTTTACAGAAATTGACATTGGAACTCTGATGACGACAAATTGATTTCTATCCAGGATGTAATCTGCATATAATTGTACAAATTATTATAGCGAGACGACAGAATGTACTTTTTAGTACAAATTCACTTTTTTAGTTTTACTCACCAAATTGAGAGGGGTGACACGCTTTTAGGATGTGGGATATAGGGGTTAAAAAAAGTGGCGATGTTGGGTATAGGGGGTAAAAAAAAGTCAGGGAAAAAGAAGGATAAAACAGTTGAAAATAGAAAAAAATACATTAAAGAGGGATTTGGGAAATGAGCATCCTCGTGTCACCCCCTTATTATTTTTTAGCGAGACGACAGAAAGTAGTTCTTTGTACAGACTCACTTATAAGTTATACTGACCATATTGAAGAACACATCACCATATTTACACGTTCTAGATACATGAATCAAAGCGAGTGTCAAACGTGTATCAGTAATGTTTATAACTAAATTTCTTGAATCCGTCATAAGTAAAAATGGTAATCTTAGGTGTAGCCAAAAGGCTATAGGAAGCAGTTGCTGATTTGGGGTGCCACTTCGAACTTTTTGTAGTAGGGGTGAGCAGCTGAGAGAAATAGTATTCTGCAATTTTCCATATATTTTGAATAATACAAAAACATAATCGCATTTAAGAAAAAAATCTACATCTGATTAATATTAGATATTTATGATTTAATCAGCAACCTTGTCATATATTTCATCTTACTTGATTGACCTCATCATATATCATAAAGCTTAAAAAGACCTATTCCAGCGGCTCATCCCACTACTCATTACATAGTAAGTGACTCCCCCACCCCGTCCCGATATACGAACCCACTTTGATCGAAAAAAAATTCTTTTTTTTTTCTTTAAATTGTCAAAACAAAATCCCGTTTTCGACAATTTGACCATGAGAAATTTGTAATAATGTTTGCTACATATTTACGATTTCCAGCTATTGGTAATGTGTCAATCAAAATGACAATCATTTTGTTTCATTCATTAGTCAAACCTATATTAACTTATAATGCTATAAAATGGATGCTGTACATATACTAAGGAGCTACCATTTGATTTTTATGGGGGCTAGGAGGAAATTTGAAAAAATAGGCAGGACAGGAGTTTTGAGTAAAAAAGGCAGGATGAGACTATTTGCAAAAATTTTTCATCCTACAGATTATAGTGCGTCAACTTTGCACAAGGACAGGAATGCAAATATTGAAAAATTATACATATATTTATCCAAACAAAATTCTAGAGATTATCCATTGCGTATATATATAAAGGAATCGGCCTGATTGTCTGTTGTGTCCGTCTTTCTGTCTGTCAGTCTATCCGAACTACCTTCCGGGAATCCCTTTTCAAATTTAAACCAAACATCATGAATTACAGATTATGATGCGTCAACTTTGCAGAATGAACGATTTTTCCTCCATTGAGTATTTCTGAAATTAAGTCCATGATCTCCGATCTTGTTATACTATTAAGTAGGGTTCGTTTGAAAATCCTTTGAAAAGAGAAAGTTTAGATTCTATTCAGTATACATTTTATGGACACAACTCCTTCTATATGCTTAATCAGATATTAATATAATAATACTCCCCGACACAATAGAGTATGTCAAAGATGTTGTAGTAATGAGGTCGAAGATGAAACACATTTTCTTTTTAACTGTGATAGTCTATCTGACCAACGAAAAGATATGATAACTATGATACAACAGAGTATGTCAAAGATGTTGTAGTAATGAGGTCGAAGATGAAACACATTTTCTTTTTAACTGTGATAGTCTATCTGACCAACGAAAAGATATGATAACTATGATAAATAATTTGCTGCAAGAATTTTAAAAATCTAGACCCTACCAAAAAATGGCGTGGTTAATGAATAAAGAAATTGTTATCAGAATTGTGCATATTTATCAAGAAATATGAAAAGTTTTGATGGTTAATCTCCCTCGTTTTCTTATCATTTGAACTTTATAATTTCCCCGTAGTGAGTTCTACAGCATCGTCCCTTGATGAATCTTGCACAGTAGCACTTCCAACCCCTTGCTGACGTGCATTAGTCATGAGGAGCACTACTATTGGGGATAATCTCATATCTGTAGCTGGTTCTGAATGACCATATATTTTTTTATATTAAAATCAACTTACATGCACTTACTGTGTAAATATCTTTTTGGATGACGGTATTGCTGTATTGTATGAGGGTGTGGATGGGATTTACAGAATAGAGAATAATGGGCAAAAAATATAAATAATAGAGAAAATGGACCAAAAAATAAAGAATAGAGAATAATGAGGTGCTAAAATATAAAGGATAGAGAATGATGGACAAAAAGTACAAAGAGTAGAGAAAAATGGCAAATAAAAAAATTAAAGAATACAGAAATGAAGGACCCCCATCCAGACCCTATTGTATGGTATTTCAAAGCATGTGAATGTCAAACAGTCACGATGTAATTTTGCATAATTTCGCCATTTTTACAGAATTGTCTGTCATTATCTATCCGTATAACACACGAAAAGGGTATATTTCAACAAAAAAATGCAATGTTTTATAAAAGTACACGAAGGATGTTTTTTCCTGATATTTGAAAAAGAATATGTGGTATGATTGCCAATGAGACTACTATCAATCAGAGACCAAATGGCGTAGACTGTTTTTATTGTGAATCCGGTATTTTCTATGTACTTGTACTTTTTTCGACTTTCAACTAACTGTACAACTTAGGGTTGAAAGGGGCTCATAAATTATTCTGTATTCTTTATTTTTTTAAAGTCAATTTTCTATTCTTAATATTGAAGCACCTCATTATTTTCCATTCTATTTTTACTATTTTCTCTATTCTTCATTTTTACTCATTATATTCTATTTACAAATCTCTATTCTGTAAACCCCATGCAGATCCACATTATACTTTCGTTTTTAGATGGAACTTCAAACCGAACTGGTCACGATAAACATATCCCACCTACATTGCTTCAAAATTTGATTCGAACTCAAAATATTAAAAATGCAGCAGCGGAAATTAAACTGTATCCCGAACATCAATCCGAATTTGAACTATAAATGTATATCGAACATCTCTGATTAAAATTCTAAATTTTAAAAACTCTTATCCTTTTATTAATCATTTAAAAAGAAACACAAACCACCGCCCCTATTTCATGAAATAAGTATAACCCTTCCTAACCCATTCCCGTACCTACTGGACTGACCACTGTTCCGTGCGATAGTCATGTCAATCAAAAGATCAAAAGCCGCAAAACGTTTTATCTTTTATTTGATGTCTACACTATTATTATGCAAATTTTAACGAGCATGGGAAAAAAGCATCTCGCCGACATTTAAAATCCGAGACAGCGTCAGTCGTTACATACCTGCAGATTCGACAAGATGGAATACAGTCCATTCAAAGACTACCTGAATTTAAGTTCTCTTTTATTTAAAGATAATCTTACCGAAGAACATGTCGAGAAGACACCTGAACCGTTATCTGACATAGAGGTTGATTATTGGGCAAACTCGATTAGCTCAATAGAAGACATTTTATCATCGGAACCTTTTACTTCTGATTCTGTTTCTGATGAAGACTTTGACGTATTTGAAAATATGCCAGACACAGAGGACAACATGATGACTGTACAAATATATAACAATAATCAGAACCAGTTATGTCGTTCGGACTCTCTTTCTTCCGAGGAGACCGCATCTTCCGGAGAAAACAGTTTTTCAGATGACGGCTATTCCAGCGACTATATTTTATCAGCCTTTCTAAGACAATTGAACTGTAACACTGACAATATGCTACAAGGTCCACTTCAATACCAGATAATGCCAGCTAAACCAGTTTCGGATGAGAAATACTGCATTCTTTGTAAACGGAATGGTGAAACCAGAGAATACTACACTACACACGTGTTGAAAGACAATAGGGGAAAAGTTATTTGCCCAGTACTCCGAAAATATGTTTGTCCGAAGTGTAAGGCCACAGGGGACAACGCCCATACACTCCGCCACTGTCCATTTTCAGACACACAAGGATCGTCGACTACGGAGACGTGTTACACCCTAGAAGTAGCTGTGGACGACGACGAAAGAAGATCGCATAATTTGTTCGGAGACCGTGTATCCAAGATGAAACAATTTACTTTTTAAACAATTTGGCAATATTTTTAATTTTGTGAAATATTTTTTGATTGCGTTTAATATTTTTACAGTAAGAGTGCGACAGTTTAATTCAGTTTTTAAATATCTAAAACATTTTAATTCCATTTCAAATTTCAAAAGTTTTAAGGTCAGTGTCTCAGATTTTGAAACGCGTTTTAAATTTATACATTTTATTTTATATATATACCTACTGGGCTTAAAATATGTGAGTTGGTCCAAGAACACTTGAATCATTTATTAATTTTATTTGAGATATCCTACAGTTTTAAAACAGAATTTAAATTTATATTTTTTTTAGATATCCCTGCTGGGACCAAAAGATGTGAATTGGACCAAGACCCCAAAGTTAATCTGATCAGATTTGAATTTTATTCATTTTGTTTTAGATATCCTAGAATTTTAAAACAAATTCATGATTTGTTATTATTTTTAGATGTCCCAAACTTGTAAATTGATTTTAGATTTATTCATTTTGTAGACATCCTAGACTTTTTAAACACATTTTAAATTGATTAAGGCCCGTCTGTATGTGGTATCCTTTTGACACAAGTTTTACAACTGTACTGATTCACAGGTACGTGAGGTACGTGTTGACAGGATTTCCTTCGGTTGCCCTTGCATTCAGAAACCCCAATTGCCCCCCCCCCCCTCCACATGAGTTACTAAATATTTTGGGTTTCATCAGCCAGTCGACTGACGGGGGTATACATCCCAGCTACATCAGTCGACGAAAGCATATATGTCTGTCTGTCAGTATATTAGATGTGTATCCAAGTGAAAATAGTTTTAATTAAACAATGAACAAACTATTTAGTAAATGGGGGGGGGAGTCCTTTGTGGTATCTCGATATATGACAACCAAGAATGTCCTGCCCTTGCATACACGAGTTTTAATTTTAAATCTTCATACCGAGTCTATAATCTAAAGTTTTACAACTGGTCTTAAATTTACATAACTAGCCTTAATCACGAATTTTTAAACTTTTGATTTAACTGAAGTTCTTTATCTACATAAAGTTGAATAGTTTTAACGACTTTATACCATTTTGATGATTTTCAAAGTTTTTAAATACTTTTTAATCTAAAACAATGTATTATTTTAATTACTTTTTAAGGTTTTACATTTTAATTGACAGATCGTCTACTTACGATTTTCAAATGGATCAAGCTAATGAGTTGCATAATGTTTTAGTATATTGTTTTTCAATATACTATAATAGGAAAAATTATAATCATGTATTGACGATTTTCAAACGCTTTTAATTATGGTCTGATTCGAACTTAATTATCATATTATATTTATATTTTTATGGTTTTAAGATATATTCTGATCTAGAAAAATAATAGTATTCTTGTAATGATTTTAAAATTCTACTAAAGTTGCTGATCATAATTTTAACACAAAAAAAAGTTGATGACCGTTGCATTTATTTTTTACAATTTGTTTTTAAAAAGAAAAATATTCTTGATTAATGATAATGAGTTTTTATCGCTTTT
Source organism: Mytilus coruscus (assembly GCA_017311375.1). NCBI lineage: Eukaryota > Metazoa > Mollusca > Bivalvia > Mytilida > Mytilidae > Mytilus > Mytilus coruscus. The sequence continues at coordinate 76,789,222 of CM029605.1, forward strand.
GCAAATTTGTAGCTTTGCCCTTTTAAATGAATTGAAGGATATGCTAGTGTGGTAATGCAGATACTGAAAAGAGAGAACCTTTATATTTCTTAGGTTGTTATAGGTAATGTGAAAAGAGAACAAAAAGTTAATAACAATTGTATTAATTTTTTTATAATTTTGTTTTTAGAAAGAAAAAAATATATATAATATAGTTAATGAGTTTTTTTTTTGGCTTTGTGAATTTGTAGTTTTGCTCTAAAATGAATTGAGGTATAATTGCTGGTCATTAGAGCTCGGCTTGTCATGATGGTAATGTGGTTACTGAAAACTGAAAGAGAACCTTTATATTTTATAAGTTTTTTTATTTACATGAAACAGGAAAAAAGTTGAAGACATTTGTAAATAGTTTTTAAAATTTTGGTTTTAGAAAAAAAGCAAAAATATATTTGATAATAGCTAGTTTTTACTGCTTTTGAATTAACATATGTTAGTGTGGTAGGTAATACAGTTACTCAAAACTGATAGAGAACCTTTATATTTTTTTTTTTTTCGTTTTTATCAAAAGAAAAAAGTGATGTTAATATTAAATTGACAAAGAGAAAAGAAAGCAACAGCTTTGCTTTCTTAAATGAATTGAATATAATGCTAGTTTGTTAATGCAGTTACTTAAAACTGAGAGAAAAGTTTTTTAGTATATTTGAAAGAGAAAAATGATGTTGTATTGGTAAATAAATGACGTGGAGAAAAGTAAGAAAAAAGCAATAAATATTGATAACAATATTGACCAAGGAAAGTTTTGTTATAAAGAAGAAAGTAGATTTTAAAAAAGAAGCATTGCAAATCTATAAATTTGTACATATATATTGTTATCACCATTTGTGAAGGAATACAAAATGATGTCTAATAGGGCTATATTTTTGAATGTAGAAATAAAAAATTAAAAACATATTTGTTGTGTACGGTCTATATATATATGCCGGTCATCACGAACCGATCCAACAGCAACTGTAATTATTTATTTGTTTTTTCACGTTATTTGTTATACAACATACTTATATTTATCATTTCAAATATCAAAATATTTTAGGAGCCTGCTCGACTCGAGTGCGGGAGTTACTTTAAAATTTATATTTGCTGCTTTTCCGATGAGCATGCGGGATTGAGGAGTAAGAGCAAAGACTGGTCGGCTCGGAGTCGGATTAATGTGTCCGGGTAGGGTGACATGTCTTGTCCGGATTGTTGTAGCTTGTGAACTAGCACGTTTAAAGTTCGACTGAGCATGTCGGTCTAGTACAAATCAGTGTTCATATTCATATCGCATTAATATGTTCTGGTCCTGAATATGCATTTAATTTGCCGCTGGACGTTAAACCCATCATCTTTCAAAAGTCTGTGCAAGTTTCGGTCCGTGTATACATTTTTGGACTGATTGACCGACGGAGTTATCCGCTTGAACCATTTACTAATTTGCTTAGGTTGGCATGATTCTTTTTGTACCGATTGCGTGGTCACCTTTACGGAGATGTTAGTGCAAAACGATGGTCAAGTGGTCCATGTGACAAACCTCAGTAGTATGCATTTTTTTAACTCCTATAACCGCCCTTAGCAAAGGTCCGACCGTTGATCGAATCGTATCTAAATCTCGGTGAATCCGTAAATCCTCAACACCACTGCGTAAGGATTTGAATTTGATTTGTATCCATTGTGTTATGTTCAAGAAGAACATTGTTGTTTTATGTAATGTTTTCATGAATCATATTTAGATATCTACAAAGAAGCGGTGGTATATATAGTTGTTGTCCCGTCGGTCATATTGGAACAGTGGTCTGGTGACAAACCAAATAGGATAGCATCCTTGCTTGGATCTGGGGCATATACACTATCGTGGTATACTTTTCTCAGCTTGAATATACTAGTATGGTCAAACAGTGAAGATCAATGATAATGATTCGAGGTTACTTCTTCTAAGGGTCAAGGTTACAGTTTCAAAAAATAGACAAAACAACAAGAAATGAGTTTTCAGACTTGATTTCTAGAACCTTACAGTGGATAGGAACCAAACTTATATATATGGTCACTTAAAATGATTGGAAGTTTCTTGTTCATTTCAAGATTACTTTATTCCAATGTAAAGGTCATAAGATAATTGCTAAAAGTAGACCGCAATAAGTTCACTGAAATTTAAATTTGATTGTAACTTACGTGCATATATGGTCACATGTGACAGGACATTTCCTATTGATGTTGAGATCTTTGCTTCCGAAGTCAAGGTCACAGTTATTAAAAATAGATAGAAGTTAATACAGAAAAGATGATGTTTCCATATATATATCAAATGAAGAGGACCGAAACCAAGCATATTTGGTCACACGAAAAGGTTAATCCATTATGATTCCGAGGTTAATATGTAAAGGACATAGTTAACTAAAATTAGACCTAAACAAGTCCTGGAAAGGGGTTACTTGATAATAACTAGTGCTTTACATGCATGGATTGTAACAAAACAAACGTGTAGTTTAACATTTGCTAGTAATAGGAAATTCCCTCTTGATTTTGATATCATGATGCGTGCCCTCACAAAGCCAAGGTCACAGTTGTAAAAAATAGAATGAATTTAGCGCAGACAAGAGGTTTCCACACAATTACCCAAAACAGACCCGTGCATGGGATTGGACCAAAACCAAACATATTCGGTCAGAAATAAAGGACGAGCTTTAATGGTTCTGATGTCAATATCTCATAGTAACTACAAAATTAAATTTAAATGTTAAATTGAGAACAGGGACATAACCATAAAACAACAGAAGGATATCTACCAAGTCTTACGTATTTTCCTGTCGTCTTGTGGTAGCTTGTCGGCCTCTAGTGCGGAGAAACACGCACCGTTAAGGAGTGCCAACACTGGAAAGTCAAAGTAGGATGACAAATCTTCCAGCGCACTTTGACCTTTTGAGCCAGCAGGTTCAAAATCAGGCTCAACGTTTCTGTCTAGTACAAAGCAGGGTTCACCTCTTACTGCATTTACATGTTCTCATCCTGAAAATGCATTTGACGTTTAACAGCCATCCATCCATCATCATCTAATCATTTCACAATAAATCCTAAGGTAACTTTATATGTGCCCTTATACAAATAAGTTTTTTTTTGTGGAAATATTGTTTTTGCGTGGAGAATTTTGACCTTGTAATAAAGGTTCTTTAATTAGTTCCGTAGCCATTCGGTTTGCTCGGCCTTTGTAGTTGTCTGCATAGTTGTCAGTCTTTTTGTCTTTCTATTTCCCTTCTGGCTTCGCTAAAGGGGTTTTATAGGTTTGCGCTCCCGTCAGCTCATTTTGTTCGTCAACACCGTGTCTTCAGCTCTCCGTATTTTGTGTGTGTGTAATGGTTCAATCTATCGAAGTTATATATATATATGTGCTTAGTAGTCATTTCATATATACAAATATGTTTGTAAGAAGCCACATATTTAGTCTTAATTTGCGTTCTGATTGAGCGACTTTACGGAAGTTGTATTTCCACGTTAAACCCACCATCTTTCGAAAGTCTCCGTTATTACATTTTCTGGACTGATTGGCCGACGGAGTTATTCGCCCTTAAACCATTTTCGAATTTGCTTAGGTTGGCATGATTCGTTTTGTACCGATTGCGTGGTCACCGGCTTTACGGAGATGTTAGTGCAAAACGATGGTCAAGTGGTCCATATGATATACTTCAGTAGTATGCATTTTAAACTCCTATAACCGCCCTTAGCAAAGGCCCGACAGTTGATCGAATCGTATTGAAATCTAATGCATATAAGTTCAACTACACTGAGTAAGGATTTGAATTTGATTTGTATCCATTATGTTACATGTATGGTGAAGAAGAACATTATTGTTTTATGTAATGTTGTTATGAATCGTACTTATATATCGCTCTACGAAGAAGTTGATGGTATATAGTTGTTGTCCCGTCCAGATGCGGATCCAGGATTTTGAAAATAAAGGGGTGCCGCGGACCCCAGAACTAGACAAAATTTATAGTGGAACCGGTAAAAGTCTGGATTAACCATAAACGAAGCTCCATAAGGAGGGCCCGGGCACCGCCTCTGTCGTCGGTCATCTGATTGCAATCTTGCTTTGATCTGGGACATATACACTATCGTGGTATACTTTTCCCAGCTTGAATATATGGTCAAACATAGTGAATTTAATACAAATTATCAACCACTTTTAAAGCTAAAACAACTTTTAATCCTGAATCTGAGCTTTTGACAGAAGTTGGTGACTTTATAAAGCAATCTTTAGAATTGCGAAAATGAGGTCCATGTCCATCAAAGGTTACATTACCATTTATAATTATGTTAATTTGTAATTCCGAGTTCACTATCTGTATTGGATATGTTTGTATTTGTGTTTGCTTGACTCGTATGGGTGTATTTTGCAAATAAAATTATTATTATTAATAAAATGATTCGAGGTTACCGCTTCATCTAAGGGTCAAGGTAACAGTTTCAAAAAATAGACAAAACAAAACAAGAAAGGAGTTTCCAGATTATATTTCTTGAACCTTGTAATGGATAGGAACCAAACTTATACTAGTATATCGTCACTTAACATAATTGGAAGTATCGCGTTCATTTCGAGATTACTCTATTCCAATGAAAAGGTCATAGGATAGTTGAACTCCTGAAATTTAAATAGGATTGTAACAAAACGTCCATATATGGTCTTATGTGACATTTCCTATTAATGTTGAGATCTTTGCTTCCGAAGTCAAGGTCACAGTTATTAAAAATAGATAGAAGTTAATACAGAAAAGACCGAAACCAAGCATATTTGGTCACACGAAAAGGTCAATCACTTGTGATTCCGAGGTTAATATGCCAAGGACATACTTATTAAAAATAGACCAAAACAAGTCCTGAAAAGGGGTTACTTGATAATAACTAGTGTTTACATGCATGGATTGTAACAAAACATGCATGTTTTAACATTTACTAGTTAAGTAATAGGAAATTCCTATTGATTTTGATATCATGATGCCTCACAAAGTCAAGGTCACAGTTGTTAAAAATAGAATGAATTTAGCGCAGATAAGAGGTTCCAACACAATTACCCAAAACAGACCCGTGCATGGATTGGACCAAAACCAAACATATTCGGTCAGAAATAAAGGACGATGTCAATATAGCATAGTAACTATAAAAATTAAATTTAAATGTTAAATTGAGAACAGGGACTTAACCATAAAACAAATTTGCCTCTGTGGTCTTGTGGTAGCTTGCCGGCCTCTAGTGTGGAGAAATACGCACCGTTAAGGAGTGCCAACACTGGAAAGTCAAAGTAGGATGACAAATCTTCCAGCGCACTTTGACCTTTTGAGCCAGCAGGTTAAAAATCAGGCGCAACGTTTCGGTCTAGTACAAAGCAGGGTTCACCTCTTACTGCATTTACATGTTCTCATCCTGAACATGCATTTGAAGTTTAACAGCCATCCATCCATCATCATCTAATCATTTCACAATAAATCCTAAGGTAACTTTATATTTGCTCAATATACATCTATGAATATTGTTAAAAACTTTTAGCGTGGAGTATTTGGACTTTTTCCTAATAAAGGTTCTTTAATTGGTTCCGTAGCCATTCGGTTTGCTCGGCCTTTGTAGTTGTCTGCATAGTTGTCAGTCTGTTTGTCTTTCTATTTCCTTCTGGCTTCCTAAAGGGTTTTATAGGTTTGCGCTCCCGTCAGCTTATTTTGTCAATCACCGTGTCTTCAGCTTTCCGTATTTTTTGTGTGTGTAATGGTTCAATCTATCGAAGTTATATATGTGTGCTTAGTAGTCATTTCTGTTTGTAAGAAGCCACAGATTTAGTATGATTTTCGTTCTAATTGAGCGACTTCTACGGAAGTTGTATTTCCTTGGATTTAGAAAATTGCTTAAGAATATAATTTTTCTTGACTTTTTTTTCTGCAAGGCTTGAAACGATTGATAAAGTATATTAGTCGTATCACAAAAGATTACAAACAAGAATGTGTCCATAGTACACGGATGCCCCACTCGCACTATCATTTTCTATGTTCAGTGGACCGTGAAATTGGGGTCAAAACTCTAATTTGGCATTAAAATTAGAAAGATCATATCATAGGGAACATGTGTACTAAGTTTCAAGTTGATTGGACTTCAACTTAATCAAAAACTACCTTGACCAAAAACTTTAACCTGAAGCGGGACAGACGGACGGACAGACGGACGAACGAACGGACGCACAGACCAGAAAACATAATGTCCCTACTACTATCGTAGGTGGGGCATAAAATGAAGTTGAAAGTTCCTCCGTTTAAGCGACAAGTGTTTCTCTATTAATTGAACATCCGTGTCTCCCAAAGATATATATGACTTCTTATATGAAGTGTATATTATGTATTTTGATTCTGCATATTCTAAAGAGATTAAAGAAGTCACTTTGGGTCTATCGTCCGTTCTTTTATCCCCGATCACTTTTCAACCACAGGCCAATTTGAACTCAACTTTACAGAAATAATGTATATGTAACTTCCTTCATAATTATTCCGCATTTATTTGATTCTCGGATTGCTTTAAACATCCTTCTGTAATGGAACTATATATATATATACAGAGATAGATATTTTAAAACCAAATTAGACTAATGATAGGATGATCATTTACAAGTATTTTGTTATTATAAAACACCCATTCCATATTGTCCTGATAGGACCCGACACTATTTTAGTGTTTCGGCAATTAAAGCTTGGTTGGAATGGTAATCTTAAGATGTATTACTTTCAAATATGAACATTATTCATATAATTTATATAAATATAGTTTTTTTAATGTGCTTCAAGGCAGAAGTATGTTTTTCTTCTTCTTCGGTGTGTGTCGTGTATAAACACAAAAACGTAAATTGATTAATTTGTAATGAATTTATAACTTTATGTATGACTTAAAAACAAAACAAAAGTAAACCAACTTCTTTAGTAACTGTATGTACATTAGATACAGTAAACGATATGTCACAGTCTAGTTATCAGTCGATCGGCCACGTCAGCTGTGATATGTGTCATAGGTGATACGATATAGAGGATTATATTTATTTATAATTTATCAATTCAGTTCAATTCAAATGTTTATTGCCATAAAACTTAAACAATAAGATTGTGACAATTACAAAAAGGTATACAATATAACTGAAATTCACACATATATACATGTACACAATCATTAAATAACAGTAAATAGTCCAGATCGAGTCCCCTGTCCTCGGTTCTACTGACTTTTAATGTAGGACCCTAATTTATTTACTTGTGATGGTGTTGATTGATTGGGTATACAAAATAACCTCTTCCATCAGATAAATCTTTAACAGAAAAGTTTATAAGTTTATTTCCAAAATTATCAAATCAAAGAATTGCATATTTATGAGGGTCTGGATGGGTGGTCCCTCATTTCCTTATTCTTTAAATTTGTGAATTCCGTATTTTGATTCTCAGTGGCTTATTCAGGAGGGGGCGTAGTGGGTGTACGCTCCCCTTCGATTTGAAAATATATCGATTTTTTAGCAGTATATCGTCATTTTTTTTTCAGTTTGTATCGCGATATTTCTTCAGCTTTAGGGAAGTAAGCCCCTCCTCCTTCAAAAATCGGCGATCCGTCCCTGATCCTGCATATTCTTAAGAATGCCTGAAAAGGAAGACACTGCGTCCGTCGTCCGTTCTTTCGTCGTGAGACAATTTAAATTTTCATCACACACAGGCCAATTAGAACTCAACTTTCAATGACAGAAATAATGTATGTAACTTCCTTTATAATTATTCCGCATATTTGATTATCAGATTCGCTAATGTTAAACATCCTTCTGTGAAGGAACTATACAGAGATAAATATTTTAAAACCAAATTAGACTAATGATAGGATGATCATTTACAAAAATTGTGTTATTATAAAACACCCATCCCATATTGCCTGATAGGACCCGACACTATTTTAGTGTTTCGGCAATTAAAGCTTGGTTGGAATGGTAATCTTAAGATGTATTACTTTAAAAAAAATCAAATATGAACATTATTCATATAATTTATATAAATATATTTTTTTTTAATGTGCTTCAAGGCAGAAGTATGTTTTTTTTCTTCTCCGGTGTGTGTCATGTATAAACACAAAAAAACGTAAATTGATTAATTCGTAATGAATTTATAACTTTATGTAAATTGCTATGACATAAAAAACAAAACAAAAGTAAACCAACTTCATTAGTAACTGTATGTACATTAGATACAGTAAACGATACGTCACAGTCTAGTTATCAGTCGATCGGCCACGTCAGCTGTGATATGTGTCATAGATGATACGATATAGAGGATTATATTTATCTATAGTTTATCAATTCAATTCAATTGAAATGTTTATTGCCATATAAACTTAAAACAATAACTTTGTGACAAATACAAAATAAGTATACAATATAACTGAAATTCACACATATATACACAATCATTTAATAACAGCAAATCGTCCAGAGTCCCCTGTCTTCAGTTCTAATGACTTTTAATGTAGGACCCCAATTTATTTACTTCTGATGGTGTTGATGGATCGAGTATAAAAATCAACTTTTTCTTCAACAGATAAATCTTTAACAGAAAAGTTTATTCAATATTAAAAATATAATTTCCAAAATTATCAGATCAAAGAATTGCACATTTATGAGGATCTGGATGGGTTGTCTCTCATTTCCTTATTCTTTAATTTTTTTTAAATACCATTTTCCCTATTCTGTTCAATTTTTGTCCATTATTTTCTACTTTTTTTTATATTTTAGCACACCTTATTCTCTATTCTTTATTTTTTAGGCCTGTTTTTTTTCTCTATTCTTTATATTTCCCCCCTATATTCTGCATGATTTGTCCATTATTCTCTATGCTGTAAACCCATACAGACCCTCATAGATGATACGATATAGAGAATTATATTTTTTTTATTTATTAAAGAAATTACATTTTTACCCCAAGGTGTTGAAGGCATATAAACAATACAAATATATACACTTATATTAAAGGTAATCATTTAGACGAAATAACCCACGCGTAGATAAAATAGGTTGAAAACTAAGTATTTACCTATTAACCCAGTACAAGTTATGGACCATTGACTAAGTATCGACTTCCGTTAGTCATTGTTACCAAGCGAAGCGTAATACTATCTCTTTAAACGTAAGCCGTGAGTAATAGAGGGATTTTCACCTGGTGACGTACGTAGTTTGGCATTATATATATAAATCTTATATCATAATTCATAAAGATTAATTGTGAGCAATCCAAGATCATACATCTGTTAAAAATTGATCAAAAAGGTTCATTTGTAATACTTCTTAGTTATTTCTAATGTCGATACTAGCAGTTACGATGTCTATGATGGAGAGAGAAAGATCGGACATAATTGTACAAAACGGACATGGACACCACAAGAATAGAAGGAATGCCCTGGGAAATATTTTCAAGGATATAAATCAGGATGCGATATTTGATAGAATTGTGTTGAAAGAATTGGACGTGTCTAATTGTGACAATGATACCGAACCCCAACATAATAATGATTCTAAAAACGATGACCACGAAGAAGCAGCAAACAGGTTTGGGTGAATTGATAATTTATTTTAAAAAAAATGCACATTTAATCAACATATTGAGTTCGTTGGACGTTTCTAGTTATGACGGTGATTCCCAATCCCAACAACGATGACCTTGAAGAAACGACAAACAGGTTTGGTGAATGAATAGTAAAAAAAACGGCACCTTTATATTTATGTAGTTTGGTCCAAAGTTTGTTAATGGAAGACTAGTACGGTGATGTGGAAAAACTAACTTGCACGTGCGAATATGAAAGATAAGACTGTGGTTGAAGGAATATGTATGTAGTTCGAGATTTAACTTGCCTTACCATGTATATAGATCGAGATTTTACTTGCCTTTTCGTGTATGTAGATCGAGATTTCACTTGCCTTATGTATGTAGATCGATATTTTACTTGCCTTACCATGTATGAGCTGTGGAGAACATTATTTAGTGTTTGTATTTACCTTTTCTGTTATTTTATTATTTACAAAAATTGTATTATTTTATTAAATTTTTATAAAGAAAATTAGATTTTGTTTGATAGTCGCCATTTTTGTGATAGTAAAGTCAGTGCAAACCATATATATAGGTAGCTAGGACAGAACAATTTTATTTGGCCCTCCCCCTTTTATCCAAAATCCGTTATTTTATTGTTTTCTTTTTCTATATATTATCATTGACCATTATGAATATTAAACTAGCAATTGATAGCATATCGTAAACAAATGCTGTTTCTATATAAAAATAAGGAGACGGCCAATATGCATGTTGAGGACGAGAACATGTAATATGAATATTAACCCTGTTTTGTACTAGACCGATGTTGAATCGGATTTTAAACATGCTAGTTCACAAGGTAACAGTCCGCAGGAAGACACATCACCTTACCCGGACACATTATTCTGACTCCGAGCCGACCAGTCTTTGCTCTTACTTCTTAATGCCGAGTGCTTATACCAATTTTTAAGTCTTTGGTTTTACCCGGCCGGGGTTCGAAATCACGACCTCCCACATTCGAGGCGAACACGCTACCATGAGACCACAGAGGCGGTAGCTTATATATTGAATTTGTTCAGTGAATGGTTCACTTTTACTAAAAAGCAAACTGAATGCCAGTCGCTGTGTCCATTCTAAAATAATTCCTAAATTCGTTCCGGTCCATTCACTGGAAACGGTTCTTAAAGGGTACACAGGCGCTTGGGGAAAAGACCCCGGCCTTTTTTCTAAATATGTTTTTGTTTTAATTTTATATGGTAAATATTCTGTGAATTTTCAACTTTTTTAATGTGTTCTTGCTCTTTCCATATGATATAACAGTAGTTAAAATATATTAAGAAAAAGGGGGTCCAATCCTCTAGCGCCTGTGGAAGGATGATGTTGAAGGAAATTCTCTGTCGTCTTCAAAACAACTAGTTCTTGTCACCTTTCTCGTCACTCTTGTACGATTTATATCCGCCTTCTAAAAGTATTAGACACAGTCTTCTCATATCTGAAAGCCGTCGGGCACGAAGATATGCGACGACTATATCTAATTTACATAGAAGTTATAACTAATTATTTTATCTTTTTCTCTTGTTTTTTAAAAGAGCATCTATGATAAAACAGGAATCGTGCCATTATCTCAAATTTGGCAGATGCTGAATCTCTTTCAGAAGATGTTTATGGTTATGGATTTGGAATGAAATCTTAATTACGTCTATTTTTCTGTCATTAAATTGAAACCGTATCACTGCTTTTGTGTTCAATATGAATCGCTGTGATATCGTGTCTTTTTCTGGTTTAATTGCCAAAACCTGAACTTTTCCCCTGATAAATGAAAACACTTCTATATAAATGGTTATACACTGAGAAAACGCAATGCAGTCGTTCTGAGAGAAGTATATTTGGGTCATTTTTCTCTTTTTAACTATAAAGTTGATCTCCCGCCTTTTTTCGAACAAGTTTTGGATAAAAAAATGATCTTGACAACAGATGACTAAGGCCAAGCTTTGTTGTTCAACGTTTTTTTTTTTGACCAAGTTTTGATGGAAAACTTTTGATAATGTCAACAGGGCTTAAAAATAATATACTATTTTTTATGCCCCCGCCATAGCGGAGGGAGCTTTTAAGTTTTACCCTTGTCCGTCTGTACGTCCGGACGTCTGGACGTCCCGAAATTGGTTTCCGTTCTCTAACTTTAGTTTGCCTCAACCAATTGTTATGAAATTTATACACAAAGCTTATTACCTCAAAACACAGATCGAGTTTGAATTTTGGTGGCGTCACTTTTACCATTCTAGAGTTATGCCCCTTTACAAATGGAAACATGCTGAATTTTACGTTTCCGTTCTCTAACTTTAGTTTGCCTCAACCAAATGTTATGAAACTTATACACAATGCTTATTACCACAAAACACAGATCAAGTTTGAATTTTGGTGGCATCACTTTTACCATTCTAGAGTTATGCCCCTTTACAAATAAAAAAGGGTTGAATTTTTAGTTTCCGTTCTCTAACTTAAGTTTGCTTTAACCAAATGTTATGAAACTTATACACAATGATTATTACCACAAAACACAGATCAAGTTTGAATTTTGGTGGTGTCACTTTACCATTCTAGAGTTATGCCCCTTTACAAATGGAAAAATTGCTGAATTCTTTAGTTTGCCTCAACTAAACGTTATGAATCTTATACACAATGTTTATTACCTCAAAACACAGATCAAGTTAGAATTTTGGTGGCATCAATTTTACCGTTCTTGAGTTATTAGATATAAAAGATGTGGTATGAGTGCCAATGAGACAACTCTCCTTCCAAGTCACATTTGTAAAAGTAAACTATTATAGGTAAAAGTACAGCCAACAACACGGAGCCTTGGCTCACACCGAACAGTTAGCTGTAAAGGGCCCTTTATAATGTATGCAAGCGGGGGCATCATCTGTGTCCCATGGACACATTCCCCATTTATTAATTAGTTATATTGATTGATTGTTGGTTGCTTAACGTTCAGTCGCAATTATTTCATGCATGTTCAGGACGAGAACAAATACAACAGGCAGGTTCTGTGATAGAGGCCGTCCGGGATGAAAGTCGGGGACATTTGGACTGCCACTGGAAAATGAGGGTAAATTGGATAGGGACAGCAACTTTGCCTTGCCACAGGCCACCTACGGATCCCTCAAAGAGTTGTTCGATGATGCTTAACGTGCAAAGAGCTTGACATTCTCTTAACAAGAGGCATCGGATTTAACGTCCTCATACTGACCGGACGTGGCTATGTACTTGTACATCCCGCACAGGGGTTTTACTGTCGGTAAGTAGAAGACCAAGGGTATAAAAAAAATAAGCAGATGTGGTATGATTGCCAATGAGACAACTCTCCACAAGAGACAAAATGACACAGAAATTAACAACTATAGGTCACCTTACGGCCTTCAACAACGAGCAAAGCCCATACCGCATAGTCAGCTATAAAAGCCCGAAAATGACAAATGTAAAACAATTCAAACGAGAAACTAACGGCCTAATTAATGTACACAGCAACAAACGACAACCACTGAATTACAAGCTCCTGACTTGGGACAGGCACATACAGAATGTGGCGGGGTTAAACTCGTTTGAAGGCGCAAACCCTCCCCTGACCGGGACAATGGTGTAACAGTACAGCATAAGAAGAAACTATAAAAATCAATTAAATCAGATGGATATAAATAGAAATACATCTAACAAAAACACAGAGTGGACGTGGACGGGTACTTATACAGGTCTTCTTTATATGTTTGCCAATTATTATCTATTATTTATACTCTAGCACTACGTTATTCTCTATTCTTGAATTTTTGGGGTCTATTTTTCTCTATTCTTGTTTTTTTTCTCTCTCCATTTTTCTGTAGTATTGGTCCATTATTCTCTATTCTATAAACCTCATTCAGACCCTCAATCACTTTCATTGAACAAAACGTATTCGAAAAAGTATAATCTTCTTATACGTTCTTCAGGGAATCAAAAATCGCACGTGGGCATTGAGCCGAGTATTTTATTCCGACCCTGGGCTACTGACCTGAATAGTGTAATTTTCTATGACGTACACTGACACATCAATGATCAAGTATGTTAATTGATGGAAAATCCCTTCAGATGATCAGATATGACGAAATGCAAATATTTCACTGGGAGCATTTTCGTAATTCTTATTTTGATAACGAGGAAGAAAATTCTACCTTTATTCGTGGAAGGGACCTTTAAAATGTAATTAAATGACTAATTGATTTACCTGACAATAATTTCCATGGGCATTCAAACACAATATTGCGTATAAATTATCTAAAAAAGCTAGTTTCATTTCGAAATTTGTCCTAATGAGAATTGATAATCATACCCATCTTTTAGGGACGGCGGTTACTTCAATTTTCATATGCATAATTTATCGGGCAAATGACATTTAAGCAAAAACTGAATTATAAACTTTTAGGGGGCTTTTTAGCGCAGACATTAAAGCCAATTTTAGCTCCAGATTAATCAGTTCGTTCAGAGATTATATGTCTCTGGTTCGTCCATGTTTTCGATGACCCATTTTACCGATAAATTACATTTTAGACTTTACTACTGTATTTTGGACATGACATTTTTTATGTTGTCTTGTCTTGTTAATATGAAATTTTTGTATTCAACTAAGAATTATTTTTGTCGCTAAAATGGACACTGATAATTTCATTTTTTCCTAAACATTATTCAAAAATCTGGCGCTAAAATGGGTTGTCCTTTGGCGATAAAACGTCCGACTTTTTCGCTAAAAAGTCATATCAATGCGCTAAAATGTAATGATGGAGACATCTACCGATTTCATCTTCCCTACGTGATGTTTTTAATTTTTCGCTAGAGTGAATTGTATCCGATAGATATGCCTATGAAAACGGTCCTAAAAGATAAGTATGGTTATGTGACACGAAAATTGTTTTTTTTAAAATAATAGATATTGAATGTGTTTGAATGTCCAAAATTCCAAAAAGTTATGCCTAGTACAACTAAGGCTGTCTATTCCTTGTGAGAAAATCCTTAGTATTTCGAAAATTTAAAGTTTTGTGAACAGTTAATTTATAATTATGACCATATCAATGATAATTCATGTGTTGACTACTGGGCTGGTGATACCCTCGGGGAGAAAAACTCCACCAGCAGTGGCATCGACCCAGTGGTTGGAAATTATCATTTTAATGATGTAATGCATATATATTAGAGTGAGTCCAACAGCTTGGTGTCGACGTCAAATAATGATATTAATGGCCGATTTATCATAATTGCATGTATACAGTCAATTAGCTTACTTCATAGGAATGCGACAGTCATTTTCATAGATAAATCAATTAGCGAGGTTCTGGATGGGGGTCCTTTATGTCTGTAAAAATTTTAGGGCATTTTTCTTTATCTTTAAATATAACACTTATTCTGTAAAATTTTCATGAACATGTTATTTCTTTCTATTTATTTTCTGCAATTTTTGATTTCTTTATTCTGTACATCATTTATTTCTGTAATCAGTATTGTATTACCTTATGCTTTTATTTTCCACAGTTTAATAAATAAATCTTTATTGCATTAGCAACAACATTGCTTTAGCAAAATAACAAGGTGTGTTAGATTTGTTTTATTGAGATAAAAGAAATCTCTTGGTATTCCTAAACGGAAGATTTTATACACACAGAAGAAGAAGTATACTTAACAACAAAATTATTTTCATTTACCTGTGTATTATATGACGCAGGTTTTTCAAAAGTGATGATTTTCTAAATATTGTTTAACATTTCATAGTGGTATCATACTCAGTTAACTTTGTTTCAACCTGTTTATTTACTTTTGACCTTAATTATTTATCCCTTATAATTTTTATTAGCTATGTATTTGCATTCAGGTATCACAGATCAAATTTATCCGTTCATTGTGTGTTAATTTACGTTTTTTGACTGAGTTAAGCCTTCCAATTGATATTTTATAGTGTGTCTTTCTATGTTGTGATGTTATACTATTGTTTCAGAAAAAGGGAGAAGGTTTGGTACCATTAAAACGTTTAATCCCGCTGCAAATGTTTGCACCTGTCCTAAGTCAGGAATCTGATGTACAGTAGTTGTCGTCTGTTTATGTAGTTCATAAGTGTTTCTCGTTTCTCGTTTTTATATAGATTAGACCGTTGGTTTTCCCGTTTGAATGGTTTGACACTAGTAATTTTTGGGGCCCTTTATAGCTTGCTGTTCGGTGTGAGCCAATGCTCCGTGTTGAAGGCCGTACCTTGACCTTTAATGGTTTACTTTTATAAATTGTTACTTAGATGGAGAGTTGTCTCATTGGCACTCATACCACATCTTCCTATATCTATATACATATATTCTTTATACTTTAGCACCCCATTATTCTCTATTGTTTATACTTTAGCACTCCATTATTCTCTATTGTTTATACTTTAGCACCCCATTATTCTCTATTGTTTATACTTTAGCACCCCATTATTCTCTATTGTTTATACTTTAGCATCCCATTATTCTCTATTGTTTATACTTTAGCACTCCATTATTCTCTATTGTTTATACTTTAGCACCCCATTATTCTCTATTGTTTATACTTTAGCATCCCATTATTCTCTATTGTTTATACTTTAGCACCCCATTATTCTCTATTGTTTATACTTTAGCACTCCATTGTTCTCTATTCGGTTTTTTCTTCGGCTAATTTTTCTCTTATCTTTATATTATTTGTCCATTTTTCTCTATTTGTATACCCCATCCACACCCTCAGTAGTCGTTTACATTTTTAAAGTCCAATGCATTCCCACGAATAAAGGTATAGTTTACTTCCTCTTTATCAAAATATGAATTAGAAAAGAAAGTGAAATATTTGTATTTTGTCATACCTGAAGGGATTTTCCCTAAATCAGCAAGGTTAATTGTCGGTCAGTGTACGTCATAGGAAATTTTGAAAAATTGTCAAAAATTAGTATTTTTTTCCCCGATATCAATGAAGTTTAGATTTTGTGCCAAAACTTGCCGTCTTACTTAAAATAAATATCATAGTTTGTATATTGTAAATAGACTTATAGTTTAGGTTTTAAGTATTAATATTGTGGCAGATTGACAGATACTTTTTACGTATGAGGGTGTGGATGGGGTTTCAAAAATAGAGAATAATGAACAAAAAATATAAAGAATAGACAAAAATAGACAAAAAAAAAAGGATAGAGAATAATGAGGTGCTGAAATATAAAGAATAAAGAATAATAGGCAAAAAGTTTAAACAATAGAGAACAAGAGTGCACACGCTGAAATGTCTCGCCTTCTTTAATAACCATTGATATTATGTTATGATAGAGAATAATGGGGTACTAAAGTATATTAAGTCCTAAATATGAAGCTTTACTTCAACTATCACATTAACTTAACATGATCAAAGAAAATGAGGTCAAGGTCAGATAAACCAAACGAGAAATACATGTACACCTTACAATCATTCAATTCACTAAATATAGTTGACCTATTGCTTATAGTTTCCAAGAAACAGACTTAACCAAGAAAACTAAACATTCATGATTGACCAATGAACCATGAAAATGAGGTCAAGGTCAGATGAATCATGCCAGGCAGACATGTACACCTTACAATCAATCTATGCATTAAATATAGTTGACCTATTGTTTATAGTATCTAAGAAACAAACTTAACAAAGAAAACTTAACATTGACCAATGAACCACCAAAATGAGGTTAAGGTCAGATGATAGCTGCCAGACAGACATATACGGCTTACAATCCTTCCATACAACAAATAAAGTTGACCTATTGCTTATAGTTTAAGAAAAAACAGACCAAAACACAAAAACTTAACACTGAGTAATCAACCGTGAAAATGAAGTTAAGGTCAAATAAAACCTGCGAGACTGACATGTACATCATAAAATATTTCCATACACTAAATATAATTCAGGTATCACAGATCAAATTTATTTGTTCATTGTGTGTTAATTTACGTTTTTTGATTGAGTTAAGCCTTTCAATTGATATTTTATAGTGTGTCTTTCTATGTTGTGATGTTATACTATTGTTTACGAAAAAGGGAGAAGGTTTGGTACCATTAAAACGTTTAATCCCGCTGCAAATGTTTGCACCTGTCCTAAGTCAGGAATCTGATGTACAGTAGTTGTCGTCTGTTTATGTGGTTCATACGTGTTTCTCGTTTCTCATTTTTATATAGATTAGACCGTTGGTTTTCCCGTTTGAATGGTTTTACACTAGTAATTTTTGGGGCCCTTTATAGCTTGCTGTTCGGTGTGAGCCAATGCTCCGTGTTGAAGGCCGTACCTTGACCTATAATGGTTTACTTTTATAAATTGTTACTTGGATGGAGAGTTGTCTCATTGGCACTCACACAACATCTTCCTATATCTATTGACCTATTGCATATAGTATTAGAAAAAAGACCAAAACTCAAAAACTTAACTTTGACCACTGAACCATGAAAATGAGGTCAAGGTCAGATGAAACCTGCCAGTTGGACATGTACACCATGCAATCATTCAATATACCAAATATAGTATACATATTGCATACAGTATAAGAAAACAACAGACCAAAACACAAAAACTTAATTATAACCACTGAACCATGAAAATGAGTTCAAGGTCAGGTGACACCTGCCAGTTGGACATGTACACCTTACAACCCTTGCATACACCAAATATACTAGACCAATTGCTTATAGTATCTGAGATATGGACTTGACCACCAAAACTTAACCTTGTTCACTGATCCATGAAATGAGGTCGAGGTCAAGTGAAAACTGTGTGACGGGCATGAGGACCTTGCAAGGTACGCACATACCAAATATAGTTATCCTATTACTAATAATAAGAGAGAAATTAACATTACAAACAGTCTTAACTTTTTTTCAAGTAGTCACCGAACCATGAAAATGAGGTCAAGGACAATGAACATGTGACAGACGGAAACTTCGTAACATAAGGCATCTATATACAAAGTATGAAGCATGCAGGTCTTCCATCTTCTAAAATATAAAGCTTTTAAGAAGTTAGTTAACGCCGCCGCCGCCGCCGCCGGATCACTATCCCTATGTCGAGCTTTCTGCGACAAAAGTCGCAGGCTCGACAAAATGGTCTAACAAGTTGAAGAATACAGAAATGAAGGACCCCTACTCCTGACCCTCGTGTATATTATGTAGCTTTAATCGTCTTTCATAACTCTGTATTAAGCGGCTTTTATAATTTATTGTAAACAAGTGCTTCATGTATAATATATATCTTTGTACAAAGTGACATCATGTTCAAAATATTAAATTGAATTGAATAGCAAATTACACTATTTCGCATAAGTTTGCGTTACAACGCAAACAGAAAGAAATATAAAAAAAGATTTTGTGGCGCTACCACGCTTCCGTACGAAAACATCAATCAGTTCATATATCTCATTTACGTCCTGAATGCGCATGTAATATTTGCCATCGAACTGTCCATCATTCTATAAAAGTTGGTTTCATCCATGGTAGATTCAGGGATGGGAGTGCGTAGAGGTCGTACCTCTTTGATTGAAAAAGAATCTTTTTTTGTTGTTGCTTAATATTGTAAAAACAAAATAACTATTTTGTAATGTTACGCCACACCTTTCCTTGGAGTATTTATTAGCCCATGATGGCCTGGTCAGGGAAATTTGAGAAATTCACAAGTCTTAACCTCCCCAGGATATGGTGCCTGCATAAGATAGTAGCTACTTTAATCCCATTTGTACAAAAATTTGAGCGGACAGCCTTCAGTTGAATTGCACATAAGCAGAACGACGTGTTTCGTGTTGTTCAGTCTTATGATTTTGACGGCATCTGTCGACTTATGAGTTAATTATAAGTTCTCCCTTTCCGCCTCATTTTTACTGAACACTGAAGAAAGTATGATCAAACTCGAAAACAGTGGTAACGTCGTTTCTGTTACGCTTCGCTGACTTAGTAATGTGGTATGAGAGTATTAAGAAAACTAAAAAGAATTTTCTCATACTTTGCCAAAATGAACACTTTATTGTGATATGTTCAAAAATATAATTAAATGATAGGTCACCGAGCTTGTTTTCAAATACAAATCAATGGAGAATATAGGCTAATGTGACCTAGCTACTTTTGTAGCATATGTCCCATGCATGCGTTCCTATAGTGATGCACAGGCTGGCCCGTCACAAACTAAGTTTCCGGGTGAAAATTAAAGAACAAATTTACGAAATGTTTTGAAATTTTAACAAAATGTCATGGACCATAACATACACGCCATGTTGAATGTTGATGGTTTTTCAACTGAGTGATATGCTTCAGTTCACTAATTATATGATATCTGAACATATAGGTAAATCATATCAAGTCATACCTAAATTAAATAAGTGTCCTTGCAAACAACTTTATGTTGCTTGGTCTTCAAAGTGCTCCACGATATCTCTTTCTAAATGAATTAACATCAAATGTATCAGCAATCAAAGTCGGGCTTCAAAGTTTTTGTAAAACCACCTATTCAAGGGTCGGCGTGACTTAGGGAGCTACCATTTGATTTTATGGGGTGGGGGGGGGGTGGGGTAGGATGAAATTTGAAAAAAAAAAGGCAGGACAAGACTTTTGAGTTAAAAAAGGCAGGATGAGCAACTTGACAAAAAAAAAAAAGGCAGGATGACAATTTATGTAAAAAAAGTCAGGATAAACTAATAAAAAATAGGCAGAACCGAATAGAGTGAAAAATAAAAAGGCAGGACAGAGATTACAACTAAAAAAATCAAATGGTAGCTCCCTTAAAAAAATCCGAAACTTTTCTACCCTTTACACAAGTACTCCCAATTCCAAACTAAAAGACAAATTGAAAGAATTGGTTCTGTTTTGTTTCATAAAAAAAAAGAATGGCCAACTTAGATATAAAGTATCTTGTCTTCGGGAGGGATAAATCTTTCTTTGTAAAAATTCACTCTGAAACAGACATTATCAGCATGCATAATTTCTTGATTGACAAAATATTTTAACGTTTGGAGGACGTGTTTTTCAACAAATAATCGGTATTCCCATGGGAACCAACAATGCTCCTTCTCTTGCAGACTTGTTTCTTTATTCATATGAGGATGACTTCATACAGGAGCTTCTTGGGAAAAACGAAAAGAACCTAGCATTATCCTTAAACTTCACTTTCTGCCATATAGATGATGTCCTCTCACTAAATAATTCAATGTTTGGTGACTATGTTGAACGAATTAATCCCATGGAAATTGAAATAAAGGATACAACAGATACAATAAAGTCTGCCTCGTATCTTGATTTGCATCTAGAAATTGACAATGAGGGTAGATTGAGAACAAAACTTTACGGCAAAAGAAAAGATTTCAGTTTCCCCAATTGTTAACTTTCCAATTCTATGTAGCAACATTCCAGCAGCGCCTGCATATGGACTATATATTTACAAGTTGATACAATATTCAAGAGCTTGCATTTCCTTGATCGATGGTTGCTGCTCACCAGGAAGCTATTAAAACAAGAGTTCCAAATGGTGAAGTCGAAATCATCCCTTTGAAAATGTTACGGACGCCATCACAAGTTAGTTGACCGTTATGGAATATGTTTCACAAATGACAACGGATATGTTCCAATTGTTGTAACCACAATCCTGTCCTCTTTTCCACGAATGTGACCTACCGTATTTGACTCATCACCGGGTTTGTACTTAGATTAGCAACATGACAGGTACCACATGAAAAGCAGGATCTGTTTACCCTTCCAGAGCACCTGATACACCCGTGTTTTTGATGGGGTTCGTGTTGCTAGGTCATTAGTTTTCTATGTTGTGTTCTGTTTACGGTTGTTTAATTTTTGGTCTTTTTTCTTTGTTTTAGAATTATGAGTTTGAACGTCCATTATAGATGATCCTACACTAATGAAAATGAAAATTTTACAGGTAATTGCTCTATTAAACAGAAAAACAAACCCATATATTTGTTTATAACATTGCTTGCAATGAATGACCGTGATTTCCCAGTAAAATAAAAACCGAAAATTTCACAATGAAATAAACTCGGTTATTTCACTCCTCTGACGTCATACAACAATAGGTGTTGTCAAGATGTTGTCGATGAAGTCGCATCAAAGCAACTTATACGTAGAAAAAGATATAGTTCCTTACATTTTCTACTTTAATTCCAGTAAAAAGCCCATTGTAAATGTAATAAAAAGACTAACTAATCAAAGAATTCAAATATCGAAAAATATTCAACCCATGACCGAACAACACTGATAATTAACGCATGTGCTATGCACATTCGTGAATTAATGTGTTGTTCGGTCACTTGTTGAATATTTTTCTCTATTTGAATTCTTCGATTAGTTATTCTATAAATATCCCCGTCTGGAGGAAGGGGTATAAGGTCATGCAAACGTCCGTCAGTCTGTCCATCACAAGTTTAGTTTCCGGATGAAAAAGAAAGTAACACTTCGTCGCATGAGAATTATACTGTTATATCTCCAAATTTCAAAAATATGCCAATATTTTGCACACAGAATAATCTTACTATGTTCTATCTGTATGATGTCTTATATATAGTTTTCCCTTCTTTGTTATCCTTATTTTCAGTATTAAACTGTTCTAACTCCTTTCTTATCCCTTGTATTCAGTATTATAATGTTCTATCTCCATAGCCAATAGGATATCTCGGTTTAAGTCACATGGACAAAGTTGACGAATAGCCATTTTTACAAAGCATGTCAATTATCTGGTGAGTTAATTTCTTATGTTTTCCTTTTTAATGTCAAAGAATTGTTTCATTTTCTAAGAAACGATGTGTTCAAACTTGCAAATTA
>CM029605.1:76811750-76934950 GCA_017311375.1 Mytilus coruscus
AGATACCCGATTTGGCTGATAATTTCAGGGCAGGTAGACCTTGACCTAATGAATACTTTAACTTCTTGTCTGATTTGCTCTAAATGCTTTAGTTTTTGAGATATGTCAAAAACTGCATTTTACCCTATGTTCTATTTTTAGCCATGGCGGCCATGTTTTCTGAGGAAACAGAAAATAAAACACAAACTTTATTCTAGATAACCTAATAATCATTCAGCTTAACTTTGGTTTAATTTGGTTCAGTAGTTTCAGAAGAAAAGATTTTTTGAAGTTAGAAAACATGATAAACAAATTGGGTAAAATTGTCCTTAAAGGGCAATTACTCCTTAAGGGGTCAATTGACAATTTTGGTCATATAAATTATTTGTAGATCTTACTTTGCTGTTTACAGTTTATCTTTATCTATAAAAATATTCAAGATAATAACCAAAAACTGCAAAATTTCCTTAAAATTACCAATTCAGTGGCAGCAACCCAACAATGGGTTGTTAGATTCATCTGAAAATTTAAGGGCTGATAGAACTTGACCTGATGAACATTTTTAATCTGTCAGATTTGCTCTAAATGCTTTGGTTTTTGAGATATAAACCAAAAACTGCATTTTACCCATACATCAACAGATTCTTTAAATACAATCTGCCTATCCACAGCGTAAAAAGTTCTTAAAACTGCATGTATATCCTTTGTTAAACCCTAATCAATAGATTTGTTT
Organism: Mytilus coruscus; assembly: GCA_017311375.1. Lineage (NCBI taxonomy): Eukaryota > Metazoa > Mollusca > Bivalvia > Mytilida > Mytilidae > Mytilus > Mytilus coruscus. The sequence goes on from CM029605.1 coordinate 76,812,463, forward strand.
TATATTCGATGCAATTCTATTAGAAAGGAAAGCTATTTTGCACATTTAAACGTAATGCTAAACCAAGCTTTGCATGAAACATATATCTACAAATATTAAACAGACAATTACTATGAATGCTTTTTTTGACAACCGAATAGTACTTTTCTCCTCCCACTTATAATGATTGTATGACTGAGCAAGCATGGCTAGCAAGTTAAACCATTGTCGTGACGTCAGCCTATTCATTTACCGTTGATTCTTTTTCTAGAATCAACGCTTCCTAAATCTGTCGCGGAAGTGGATTCACCAAATTATATTCAATTGTTTCCTTTGTGCCTAATTTCATTAGTTTGAAGTGACTAATTTACTGATTTCTGTTCACTAATGGAATTGATTTAAAACTTACCTTTAATTTGTGTAATTTTATATGTCTTCACTGGGAATTGAATCCGTCCTTAAAATCTGTCATGTGTGACTGACAGCAACATATCGATTAAACCTCTCGGCTACTAATGAGTTGCAATTATAATGTCTATTTTATGTATATAAATGAATATATGGTATGCAACGGTACAACGGACACGCAGGGCTTGTACCTTTATATATACATAATAGGCAATCGTATAGTATAAGTTGGTAGCCTTGAGGTTAGCATGGCTAAGATCAGTGAGTTAAAGAAGAGACTTGTCGGTTTAGGTTCGAATCCCTGTATTCTCTTTGTTGTTCCTATTCTTTAGTTTTTCTGTTTTTTTCTTATTTTGTATGTAATTGTGGATATTTCTGTAGTAATAGCGAGTTTTACCGTTTATTTTTGGATTTGTATTGGCTATTTCACATATTTGAAACGAAAATGATTTCAATTTGTCCATTTTTGTTTTATAAATACAGAGCTCTAGATAAGAATTAACAAATTGGGGTTTTACCCACCATTTGTTTTATGTAATTGGTGATAAAGTTTTTAATTGCATTATCAATTCCAATTCACCCTCAAGCAAATATCAAATTGGGTTTTCACCACCAAGCTCCTTAATGTATTGGGTTTTTTCATCAACACAATATTGAATATTTAGGCATGTTATAATCACATTATATCAACCCCAGATGTGTTTCTATCTTAATTGGTTTCTTTCTTTGTATATGTGCTTAGCTGTTTTATTTGGTTTATTCACTGACGAGCAATTGTACGTTTAATTTGTGTCCCGCTTTAAACGTTCTGTCAGTTTTGTATTTTCTCAAAACTTATGTAAACTGCAGCTGGTGTCACTAGTTGGACAGTAACTAATTGCCTTTCTAGATCCCATATGATCACCCTACAGTTTATAGTTGGGGTCGGTATGGCTAAGTGTTTAGATTTTTATGTAATATATGTGAAATTTAGGTGCTGTAAGAAAGTTTTGCCAGTCCTTTCACCTATTTGCCAGATCTACTTTTTAATAAAAATAAAAAGTAGTTCTCAGATTTAAGATATACCCCAAAACCTTGAGATTTATAGGGTGGTTCAATGATGGAGACCACATTCAACTTAAATTTACAAATAATTCTGCAACATCAAGAAAATAAATGACAATGTTATACTACACTTGCCAATAAGACAACTATCTTAAGCATCCAGAACAATTAGACCAAAACAAAGAAAGTGTCAAGTTGCATAATTTCACGTAAAAAAACGGATATGTGTATTCATTCATCAACTAAAATGAAAAAAAAATAATAAAAATAATATATGAACTGTTTTTGTTTAATTCAATTTACATAAATCTGGGTTAAGTTGTCCCTTATCAGACCTTTTGGTTTCCGATGCTTTCCAACTACATATCATGTCATAATTGATTTCACTTTTCACTTTTTCCAACTGATTTCGTTTTTGACGAAACCCCGTGTTTATCGTTCCTTAGCAATGTTCTCGTTAAGGTACGCAAACACGCCCGTGCGTTCAATGGACGCTTCCTAAAATCACTAGTTGAGTCTTGTTATCATCATAACTTTCCCTAAGCTATCAAAAAGAAGCCGAAAACATGCTTCTATTCAATATTTTTATCGGACATTTACTTTCGTTTTAATTCATTGTATGTTATGATAAATGCCGAGCAATTCGAAAAAATATGACAGCATGTCACAGGCTAATTGGATAAACGCCGAGAAGATCGAAATGTTATCCATATTGGTCATTGCTATCAAACATTTTGAAGATCTGTAGTTTTCTAAACGAATAGTCGTATCTGGACAGACTGAAAAAAATCCGGATTTTTAATATTTTTTTTTTATTTTTGTCAATAAACAGTCAGGGGCGTTACTTAAACAAGTAACTTTTTAGTTACTTAATTAGGTAATTGTTTTTAAAACATAATAACTCAATAGAGTTATTTTAAATTTCAATAGAAGCATAGACTAAATGTAGTTTTTATGAATTTTATATCATTTTATATCATAAAATTAAGAATTTATTAGATTTGAGAGAGGTATAGCCGTAAAGGGTTACTTTAAAATAATGACAAAATGTTACTTGAATAAGTTATTTTATACATCTTTGAAAGAATTAGTAATACCACTTATTTAAGGAACATATGAAATTGTTTTGGTTACAAATTATAAATAACTTCAAGTCTTAATTAATTCACATGTTTATATCTATTTATATCTGTCTACCTTCAAGATTTTCACGGAAAACGATATTTTAATAGTCTCAAGAGACCAATCTTTGACCAGAAGCGTCGATATGAAAGATTATTGCGTCAGAAAGGCAATTAGTGTTTCAGAAGGATTAGATTTTATATTTCATGGGAAAAATAACCAGATGACTGTAAAAATTTGTTAAAACTAGTAAAATCTGTATAATTGGACACCTATAAAAATAATATTTAGAAAAGTTACTTATATAAGTAATTTTAGAATAGCCTCGTTTTCAACATTATTTGTTTAGGTTATTGTAAAGTTACTTGTTTAAGTAATGCCCTGACTGATAAAATGTTTAGGGTCGGCGTCAGAAACGGAGGTAGGGTCGGAAACCGGAAACATACTATTTATTTATTTTGGTCTAACATACTTATTATATATACTTTACATATGTTATTTGGTCAGGTTGTTGTCTCTTTGACACATTCCCATTTCCATTCTCAATTTTATTAGAAATAAGTTCGAATATGTCTTATTTTGTAAACACAGATAATATTCAGATGCCTGGTAATTCAAAGACAGACGTGTTGTGTTATATTTGTATATTTTAACCAATTAGTTGTGATCTTAGATTTATTAATGCATCGTTGAACATGATAACATGCTTATTTAAACTCACTTACAATACCTTTTAATTAAGAAAAGGCTTTAATTTCGAAAAGACATTAACACAATTGTTTAGTTATAGATACAATGGATAAAGTTGATTCATGAAAACAAAACATTCGCACTCCGGGCTCATGGTTTCTTTTCAAGAATCAACGCTTATTCATTGTATCTATATTACGTGACCAATGATCCAACTGTTAACTACACACTCATGTCTGTGTAGATAATAGCATGTATTTTACATTAAGAAGCTAAACTAAGACATGTCCATCAAGTAGACTTCTTTACTTACATTTCTTCTGGAGATAATCTGCTGTTACCAGTGGGAACATCGGGTTGTGTAACGACTGAAATAAAATACACTTATACATGTTAACAGTAAAGAGAAACAAAATTAATATATATATAATTATCTATATTGCCACTGGCAGCCATGTTTTCTGTAAATTGGATCCAAATGAAGAAACAAATTCATACATCAATGCTGCTTAGTTTATTTCACATACATGAAGGACTTAATTGTGCTTTCGAAGAAGGAAAATAAATGTGATTTTCCATATTATTTCAATGGGAACTGTGAGCCGCAATTGTGAGCCATTGGATCAATATTCAAGGACGATCACTGTTTAGGGTCTACAAATAATTAACCCTGCCATGTTTTGTCAATTCAATCAGAATCAACCATTATTTCATGTTAGTCAGGTGGCATATATGTTGTCCATTTTGAACCAAATGGCATGAATCATAATATGTTTTAGAAGACCTTTTATACATTCATTCCTGTCAAGCCTATTTCACAAAGGTATATTGGTTTCAGAGACGAATATGAAATCTAATTTTTCAAATATTTCAAAATGGAATTTTATGCAACCAATGCCACCATGTTTTTTAACAACATTTAATGAGAATCATTTGCAGGATATTCCAATCATCAGGAAATTCTGTAAACTTTCAGAGTAGAATATTTAAAATTTGTTAATCAAAATAAAAGATTGACTCTGGTGGCTATGTTTTTGTCCAGTTGATGTGTATTTCTTCAAGTTGTTATAACTAGTTATCAATGAGATGGGAGCCATCTCTGTGGGCCCCGCTGTGAATAATGTGTGGTAAAAAAAATTTGTATCTTTATCATTGGACATGGGGTTGTCAACTGAAACCGAAGTTTATGACCTTAACTTTTGACCTAGGAAGGTGTACATACATTATGACACACCCTCTGGTGTTGGTTTTATATGCGTGCCAAGTATAAACTTTGAAATCATAACGGTTCTCAAGATATAGAGCGGACACAATATTTACCATAGGACATGGGTTGTCAACTAAAGGCAAAGTTTTGACCTTTACCTTTGACCTAGAAAGTTGTAAATACATTATGACTCACCCTCTGGTGTTGGTTTATATACATGTCAAGTATAAACTTTGAAATCATAACGGTTCTCAAGATATAGAGCGGATACGATCTTTACCATAGGCCATGGGATTGTCAACTAAAACCAGTTTTGACCTTGACCTTTGACCTAGGAAGTTGTACATACATTATGACACACCCTCTGGTGTTGGTTTATATACATGTCAAGTATAAAGTTTGAAATCTTAATGGTTCTTAAGATATAGAGCGGACACAATCTTTACCATAGGACATAGGGTTGTCAACTAAAGGCAAAGTTTTGACCTTTACCTTTGACCTAGAAAGTTGTAAATACATTATGACTCACCCTCTGGTGTTGGTTTATATACATGTCAAGTATAAACTTTGAAATCATAACGGTTCTCAAGATATAGAGCGGATACGATCTTTACCATAGGCCATGGGATTGTCAACTAAAACCAGTTTTTGACCTTGACCTTTGACCTAGGAAGTTGTACATACATTATGACACACCCTCTGGTGTTGGTTTATATACATGTCAAGTATAAAGTTTGAAATCTTAATGGTTCTTAAGATATAGAGCGGACACAATCTTTACCATAGGACATAGGGTTGTCAACTAAAACCAAAGTTTTTGACCTTGACCTTTGACTTAGGAAGTTGTCCATACATTATGACACACCCTCTGGTTTATATACATGTTAAGGATAAACTTTGAAATCATAACGGTTCTCTAGATATAGAGCAGACACAATTTGTTATGGACGGACGGACGGACGGTCAGACTGATTAGGGAGTCCACCATTCGGCGGGGCCCTAATAAGTGAATTTCCATTTTTTATTTTTTTATTTTTTTTTTTTGATGTTTTTTGTGAATCTTGTTATTCTACTGATCAAGAACAAAAAATATTTTAACATTGCTCCATGTCCATGTGCCTGTCCTCAGTCAGAACCAACCAATAACTTTATCTTTATTTTGTAATAATATCAAATGTATTCACAATGTTTTATACACTACAGGAGATGTAAAGACTTACACTGGTCTGTATGTTGTTGACAACTGTATGGTGACATCTAAGAGTTCTTCTAGTTTTTGTGTCACTAAGTTGCTGCATCATTGACATCTACCCCATATCTTTTATATAGATGATATACTTAAATGTGTTTTGGTTTTTGGGTGGTCATTGGGTTGTTGTTGTCAATTAACAAATACCCACATCTCCTTTTATTAACCATAATTTGTTTTAAGGTCATTGGGTTACTTGGGTCTCAATGACATATCCAAATATCTCCTTTGGTTGCCTCAATAAGTCTTGTTTTAAGGTAGTTATTAGCTTCCTGTCTAATTGTCAAATACATCATAACTCCTTTATTTACCTCTAGAAATCTTGGTGTGGGGGTTGGGGATGAGGGGGTCATTAGGTTGCTGTCTCATTGACATATCTTTTTTATTTTGGGGATCCATTGGGTTGCTGTCTCTCATGGCAATATATTTCACATTTCCTTTTACCTCCATGTGTATTGTTTTTTCCTCTTTTTATTGCGGAGAGGGAGGAGTAGGGTATTTGGTTGCTGTAAGATATACCCTTATTCTCCAATGAGTAACCTTAATATGTCTTTACTTTTGGAGTGATCGCAAGGATGCTATTTCATTGACAAATATATGATAAATCTTCTTTTATTACTATACTATCAGTGATTAGGAAAGGCAGTAGCCATGGGCCATAGGCACATTGTAGCTGAAAATAGCCCATTGAAATATAATTATTTTACAAAGAATCTTAAAGAAATGGCCCACTGTGTGACTTTAAAAATTATGTTAAAAATGCTGGAAATGGCCCATTGCGAGAATTTCTTCCCCAATCACTTTACTATATAATAAAATAAATGTCGTGGTGAGCCATTTGGGTTGGGAAATACCACTGCAAAATTCAAGAGTAGGGAGAGAAATACAATTAAATCGTGCGAATACACAGAACTCTGATTCAATCTTTTTTTTTTACCTACTAATGTATCTTATTTTTTAGGGAGCTGAGGATCATTTGGTTGCACTCTCACTGACATACATTGGTTGTATACCAATATGTCTTGTTTTATAGATGTCAGTGGGTTGCATTCTCTTTGAAGTAAACCCAGCTATTTCAATTGGTCTCGGTGGGCAGTTGTCTCATTCGAAATCATATCACATTTTCTAGATTTTATATGTATCACAACCTTCAAAAATTGTTGACACCTCAGATGATATTGAAGCTGGATAAAGCAAGTCTTGATAGTGGCATTCCCGAACTTTTATCATAGTCCAGACAAAATTTTGAAAATAAAAGATGTCTGTAGTTTGTTGTTTCATTGATGATTACCCTATTTTTGTTACTCATATCACATTATCTTTGTATTTATATTAGTCAGAACCATATCTTTGAAGTGTGTGTACTTACAGGTGAAAACATCCTCTTCAAGCAGAAACTTTCCTTCCCCTATAGTTGCACCATACACACAGGAATACGAAACATTAAGATCCTGTTTAGTCAGATTTTGAATAATTAAGGTGTATCCATCCTTTAGAACCTTCCCATCATACTTTTTATTGGGTCGTCCTGTTTTGACATCTATAAACAGTGTACGTTGTACAGGAGTCAACCTATCCCATCCAGCATTTTGGGACAGCAGTTTGAAACATTGCAAAATAATGTCACACTTTGTCCATACTCTGTTGCCTTTTCAACAACCGTCCATTCCAAAACACCTGAAACTCATGAAATTGATTTCCTCTTTGAATTAAGTGTTCATATTTAGGTCACATACTAACATTGATACAAACAACTAGAGGCTCTAAAGAGCTTGCTATTTAAAGTGCAAAGTATCTGTCTATCTCCTATAGTTTTTCAGATATTAGGCCTAAATGAAAATATTGCTTGTTTGCCCTTTACTGACAAGCAACCGACCCAATAAATTCTTTCCAACAGAAAATCTTTTATTTGTATTTACTGGCAAATTTTTTTGAATTGATTTTTCATTCCGACCGAAAATCTTTCCTGTAGAACATTTTATCTACTTCCTATACATTTCTAGGAATATGGTTGGTTAAAAGCGTCCGCGTGGAGACCGTGTATATTCCATATTAGGTTAGTAGGGAGGAGGGCTTATTTCATACACGGTTAGTAGTGGTGTTACGTCCCTTTTTAAAAACAAAATGGTACTGAGAAAAATTTTTAAAGGTTTCAACAGACGAAGAAATTTATGATGAAGATTGAAATAAATTAATATAAATGTGGATAGTGTCCACATGTGGACACAGATAATGCCCCCGCTTGCATATCATATAGTTATAAAGGAACATAACTGAAGAACGGTAAAAGTGACGATACCCAAATTTGAACTTGATCTGAGTTTTGTGGTAATAAGCATTGTGTGTAAGTCTCATAACATTTGGTTGAGGCTAACTTAAGTAGAGAACAGAAACTAAAAATTCAGCAATTTTTCTATTTGTAAACATACATAACAACAACAACAACAACAACAACAACAATACTTTATTTTAAGAGGGTTACACAGTTAGCTATATAACTAATCTTCCCATAGGCCCTCATCATAAAAAAATCAAACAAAATGCAAACATATACATTGCATACATAATAACATTAGTATAAAAAGACAAGTATGATAATATTAAATGTTCAATACAACTTGATAAAATGTTATGAACAAATAAACGTGATGACACAATCAGTTTTCAATATTTTTTATACAACTAGGTTGATTTCAATAAATGATCTGTTATTTTGTATTTGAAAGAATTAACATTTGTAATATTTCTTAACGGTATTGGCAGATTATTCCACAAGAATGGTCCAGAATACATAGAAGGTTTTTTGAACAATTCTGTTTTTGGTTTAGGGATTATGAGGTTTCCTTGAATAGCATTTCTCAAGGGGTACGGATTTCTGTCTGAAACATAATGAAACTTGTTAGTAAGATATGATGGTGCGTCATTTTTTAAGCACTTAAATCTCATCACAAACTTGTGATATTTTATTCTCTGTTCAACTGTTATCCAGTTTAAGTGTTTGAATAAGGGCTCGGAAGGAGCGAAAGGGTCTGTTTCTAGTATTAATCTAGCAGCTCTCTTTTGTAATTTTAATATCCTTTTTAAACCCTCACTGCTACAAATACTCCACACTATGCAACAATAATCAATTAGTGGCAAGATATAACAATTACAGAATCATTTTCTGCAGTGTAGATTTAGAAATTTCTTAATCTTTAGTAGTAGATGTAGCCGAGATGAAATGTTTGAGTAGATCACATCAATTTGGTTTGTCCATGTGAGGGAAGAGTCAATTTTAATGCCTTAGAGACTTTCGCATGTGGAAGATTGTATTACTTGATTGTTAATAGTTAAACAACTCTCATTGTAATGTGGCATTGCTTTTTGCTTTGTTCCAATAATCATATATTTTGTTTTATTTTTATTGATGAACATATTGTTGTCATTACACCATTCCTCAACACCATGTAAATCTTCTTGTACCTTTGACTGCAGAGTTTGATAACAATTACCAGAAAGATGTAAAGTTGAATCATCAGCATATAAATCAGTGCAACAATTTTTCATATAGATAGGAAGGTCGTTTATGTATAATATAAACAGAAGGGGCCCTAATATGGAGCCTTGGGGGACACCATACTTGATATAAAGTTTTTCTAAATGAGCATTACCAATTTGTACCTGTTGAGTTCTTTCATTCAAATACGATTTAAAAACGAAACAGCAGCATTATCAAATCCATAAATTTCAAGTATTTTACAAAAATATCATGATCTACTACATCAAAAGCTTTCTTAAAATCCAACAGGACTGCTAAGTTGATGTTACCTTCATTCATATCTATGATATTGATAAGGGCAGTTGTTCTTGTCGAAACCCAGACTGTGCTGGGTGTAAAAATCTAATCTTTTAGATAGTCATACAAATGTTTTGAAACATGCTTTTCTAAAAGTTTTGATAAAACAGGAAGTACAGAAATTGGTCTATAATTTGTTGCCATGAATTTTCCCCAGCTTAAAAACAGGGTTACTCTTGCATTCTTTAGAACACTGGGTAATGTACTTGTATCTATTATTCTGTTAAAATGTAAGTTAAAGATGAAGTTATGAAGGAGCACTCAATTTAAAAATTTTGGTCCTACGTTATCAGATCCGGTGGATTTATTAATGTCAAGTTTGATCATCTCATTAAATAGATCATTCATTGTGACTGGTGGAATTGAAAATTTTACTTGTTTTGACATAGTAAATTTCTTTTGTACAAATTGAGTTAATTTTGCATAATCATGATTTTTGCTCATACATCTGTCAGTCCTCAGGTTTTCAACACATGATGTAAAAGCATTACTAATATCACTGACATTATTAGTTTTAGCACCATCTTTATTTGAAAGTTCATATGGTTTTTCTTGTTGGGATGGGTTAAGACTGTGAATACATTTCCACAAATCTTTTGAAGCTTTTGAATTTTTTACCATCTTTGAATAAAAATTTCTTTTAGATTCATCGATTATGTGTTTTGTCCTGTTTCTCCAAAATTTGAACTCGGACCACATTCCTAGTCTATGGTATTTCTCTCTCATTTTCCTGGCATATGTAATTTCATTATTGAACCATTCAGGTTGTCTGTCTCTTTTTACTCTTTTAGTAACAATTGGTGCATGTTTATCTAGAAGTCCTTTAAATATGTCATACCACATCTGAATACATGTATCTGGGTGACTTTCATGTTCAATTTTATCAAAAGGTGCAATAGCTAAGTCACTTAGAAAATTTGTCTCATTGAATTTTCTAAAATTGCTGTAAGAAATGGTAGTATGAATGTTCTTTTTGATATAAGTGGATTTTTTTTTTCTTTTCTAGTTAAACAGACTGGATAATGATCACTTATTGAGAATTTAGCAACATATGATTTTAGTATCAAATCTTTATTGGTGACATAGACATGATCAATTAGTGTACTAAAATCAGGTGTAACTCTTGTTGCTTCTTGAATTATCTGGTTGAGATTATAGGTTTCTAATAAACTTAGCCATTTTGTGGTTGTTTATTAGGTTTCAAAAATCTATATTAAAATTACCAGCTAGAATAATATCTGAATTATGATTGATGGCAGTTGTAATTTCTTTTCAAATTCATCAATCCAATTTATTAATGAACTAAGAGGTCTGTACACTGGACATAATAAAATGATTTTTGTGAACTGGTTTAATTTCAAACCACATTGTTTCAATGTCACTTATTTCAAATTCAGCTTTTCTATTAAATGTTACTTTCTCTGAAAAATATGCAACCAGACCACCTCCACCTCGTGATATTCTATCTTTTCTGTTTAAAATTAACCCAGGAATTTGTCTAAAATTGTCCTGGGTGTTACTGTCCAAAAATGTTTCACAACAACCGTATATATCTAGAGGATTTTCAGAGAATATTAAATTGTATTTGATTTCATCTAGCTTGTGTTCAAGTCTGTTGACATTATGTGAACATATCTTTATACCCTTTAGAACAGTTGTGTATAAGTTTTATAACATTTGGTTGAGACAAAGTTAGAGAACGGAAACGAAAAATTCAGCAATTTTATGTTTATAAAGGACATAATCCAAGAATGGTAAAAGTATCGCCACCAAATCTCGTACTTAATCTGTATTATGTAGTAATAAGTATTGTGTATAAGTTTCTTAACATTTGGTTGAGACAAACTAAAGTAAAAAACGGAAACAAAACATTTGTACTTGATCTTAGTTTTGTGGTAATGAATATAGTGTAAAGGTTTCATAATGTTTGGTTGGGGCAAACTTAAGTTACAGAATGGAAACTAAAAATTTTGTGATCTTTCGATTTATAAAGGGCATAACTCAATAATGGTTAAAGTGACACTACCCAAATTCAACTTGATCTGTGTTTTATTAGTGGAAGTCAAAATTAAACGTTGCATTGTATAAAGCATTGATTGTAGTTGATTCAACTATAATCATGGACAAAGGAAGATAACTCCAATTTAAAAATTACTTGATATTTAGAAGAAAATAAAATTTTGCAATTTTTCCATTTATAAAGGGCATAACTCTAGAACAGTTAAAGTGACGCAACCAAAATTGAAACTTTATCTGTGTTTTGTTGTAATAAGCATTGTATATAAGTTTCAGAACATTTGGTTGAGGCAAACTAAAGTTAGAGAACAGAAACGATAAATTCAGCAATTTTTCCATTTGTAAAGGGACATAACTCTAGAACGGTAAAAGTGACCCCACCAAAATTCAAACTTGATCTGTGTTTTGTGGTAGTAAGCATTGTGTATAAGTTTCATAATATTTGGTTGAGGCAAACAAAAGTTAGAGAATGGAAACCAATTTTGGGATGTATAGTCGTATAGACAGACAAGGGTAAACCTTAATGCCCCCTCCGCCACGACAGGAGCATAAAACACATTTAAACCTAACAAATTGTTATTGTTGGCATCTGTTTTGTAGGATCAATGGAAGTAGTATTTTAATGCTAACGGTATTGAAGACTTGCTCATTTTGATAGGTCACTAGTCTAAATTTCACACGTTAAGAATGTCTGTAAGATAAATTTGTTACAGAGTGTGCTAGTGACGTAATACGGTATATATGGGGTCAGTAAATCACATATGGGGTGAGAGCGAAGCTCGAATCCCATATGGAATTTACTGACCCCATATATACCGTATTAGGTCACTAGCACATTATGCAACTAAAAGTATAAGGTTAAGCCCGTTTAGTATCACAGGAGCGTTTTACTTGATCGCAGGCATGATTTGAGATTAAAAACATTGGTTTGACATCAACGTCAAATGTTTGGAAGGCAGGACTAACGTTGCCCTGTGTATCACAATAATTGAAGAACAGGGTTCATTCAAGAAACTGTTGGTCAAAAACAAAATTATCAACCTTTGGTCTTGTAGCCTTTTCATATGGATACTTCTAATAAAATTGAGAATGAAAATGGGGAATATGTCAAAGAGACAACAACCCGACCAAAGAGCAGACAACCGCCGAAGGCCACCAATGGGCCTTCAATGCAGCGAGAAAATCCCGCACCCGGCGGTGGTCCTCAGCAAGCCCCTAAATAAAATTGTTTGTTAGTTCAGTGAAAATGGACGTCACACTATACTCCAAAACATATAATTGAACTAAAATTAAAAAACATACTAGACTAACAAAGACCAGTGCTCGGAGTACAAAATTTGTGCTCGAAACACCAAATCCAGCATTTTGATTGGTTTAATTCTGAGTCTGAGTACGATAATCGTACTCCAAAGTTTTATGACCTCAAGGCCTGAGGCTCCTGACTTGGGACAGGCGCAAAAATGCAGCGGGGTTAAACATGTTTTGTGAGATCTCAACCCTCCCCCTATACCTCTAGCCAATTTAGAATAAACACTCTAGAACTAACCCGCTCTCAATGGAATTAAAGCAAAATAAGATAAATGCTTAGTATTAGCTCCTCCAAATTGTTGCAAGGCATACACTTGTTTTCATTTCTGACATAAATTAAAAATCATTCTGTATATAATTTCAGTCTACAAAAATATAGAAAGATTATGGTAAACCATAAATTATTGAAATCTAAACTATATGAATTTTAAATAAGTGTATCTTGCAATGCATTTCTCTTTTCTTTTACTTCAATAAAGAGCAGAATGATTCTTCAAGCCCTCTGTTTCACAGGTCTGCAGCACTATAGTTAGAACCCTCAGTTTCCATGTGCTTAGAGGGACTGGTTATTGATCCATGTGCCTTTTTGCACTGTAACAGCCAACATGTCGGAGTATTTAATTGCTCTTTAATGACGATTTTTACCAATATTTTACGTTTTTGTCTTTTAATGTTAACCTTAATATTAACTCTGACATCTGACTATGCAAATCAATATGTCAGAGTAAAGACATGATTTTGGTTAACAACACTGCTTAAATTATCTGGACCTTCTTTGTAACATGGACATGATAGACAAGTACAAAAAGATGGACATATACAGTGCTTAAATTATCTGGACCTTCTCTGTAACATAGGCAAGTACAGACGGCAGACATATATACACTGCTTAAATTATCTGGACCTTCTCTGTAACATAGACAAGTACAGAAAGATGGACATATACACTGGTTAGATTATCATAACTTTCTCTGTAACAAGGACAGACAGATAGACATATACACTGCTTAGATTATCAGGACCTTCTCTGTAACATAAACAAGTACAGACAGATAGACATATACACTGCTTAGATTATCAGGACCTTCTCTGTAACATAGACAAGTATAGAAAGATGGACATATACACTGATTACATTATCATAACCTTCTCTGTACATCTGTAACATAGACAAGTACAGACAGATGGACATGCACACCATAAAGATGATCAGAGCTAATGCCAATGGGGATAAAACACAGAGAAATAAGATATGGTTTAATAGGACGTTTGCCCTTTTTTTAGTCTTTATTCTAAACATTTAGTAAATTTGTTTTATAACTTGCTTTTTTTTAAATTGGGAGTAAGAAGCCTGTTATTCAGTGGTTGTCATTTGTAGCTGCATATCATATTTGTTTTTCTTTCATTGTTTTGTACATAAATCAGGCTGTTATTTTTCTTGTTTGATATTTTCATTTCAGGGGGCTTTTATAGCTGACTTTTTGGTATGGGTTTTGATCTTTGTGTAAGGCCGTACGCTGACCTATAGTTGTTAACTTTTATGTCATTTGATCAAAAAAATTTGCGCCAATTTTTACAAAATCTAATCTTTCATTTGCACCACAAGGTTATATTTCATTTGCGCCAAAAAATAAAAACTACATTTGAGCCATTTTACAGGTAACATATAACGGAAAAGTTTTAAATATTCATTGCTACATCGTGAATAAGAATTTTTTTCGAGTATTCCCCTCTAGGTAACTAAGTAAGTTCATACGCATTTCCAATATAAAACTGAGAGTCATTAGGTTTAAATTATACAGTGTTCACACTTTTGAGGTGTAATGATGGACATTGTTAGTTTCTACGAACTGGATTGTTTCATATTTTTCATATCAGGCCCGTTTACAGCCAACTATACAGTATAGGTTTTCTCATTTTGAAGGCCGTACGGTTGCCTGTAATTGTTTTCATCGACTTCATTTGAACTTTGGCGGATAGTTTTCTCATTGGCAATCTTACCACATCTGCTTATTTTTATATGCTAACTATTTTTATTTTATAATATACATTAATCTTTTTCTTACCTTGTATCATTAGCCAGTTAAATAGAATGACCAACATCAGCAAATACTTCATATCTCCGCGTTGATACAATATACAACAGCTTCTTTTTTTTATAGGAATTAATCTAATAAGTAAACTGTTTACATCTGAGTTCAATCCAAACTTATGGTAGGGTTAATGTTGCGTAATATTCCTTTTTGTGTAGTAAGTTAGAGACTGTAATTTGACTTATGGTCTTTGGACATGAAGTTCTTCATCTTTCTTTAACCTTTTATTGCAAATACACACTTGGTATCTTCTAATTGTTTTAAGTAAGAGAAAATAAAGCATTGCATAAGGTCATAATTTTCTCATTTCGTTGAAGACATCTTTTCACTTAATCCATTGGATACGTACTGTCTGATTTGTTTTGTCTGAAAAAAATGATCTATTTATTAGTTATAATTAGCTTTGACCTAAGCTTTCCATAACTATGAGTATTCTTATTCTTGTCTTTTATTAGTTGTTTTTTTTTTTTTTTTTTTGCGCTTGATGCAATTTTGATGAGTCAATTCCTTTTCAACTGCTTTTACGGTTTGATGGTACGTTGTGCTGTTATGCCACTGTTTCATGTTGACTTTGAGGTAGTCAGGGCTCTCACAAACCTTTCTAACCATATGCCACATTATGTATATTGCGGCCTGTTCCAAGTCAGGATCCTGTATTCAGTAGTTGTTGTTGGTTGTTTGTTGATGTTTGTCATATTTGTTTTTCCTTTATTGCGAACCAAAATGACATTTTTCAAAAGATTCATCTATTGTTCAATCTATTTAAACTTTTGTCAGTTCTATTGTCTCATTGAATAAATACAATAGCTATTGTTCTCTGGGACCTTAAAATTCCTTCTAAGAAAAATCCATCACTCTTTAATTAATTTACCTGAGTAAAAAATTATCTTCTAAATAGATATTAATACATGTTTTAACTAAACAAGAGAGCAAGCACTGAAATGTCTCGCCTTTTTTAATAACCATTGGTATTATGTTGATAGTACTAAATATACAGCTTTACTACAACTATCACAAAAACTTAACATGATCCAAAATAAAATGCTTCGCTGAGCACAGCCTGATACGACTGTAAAGGTCGAACCCTGAACAGTTGGGGCAAATTTGGACACAATATTCAAGCTTGATACTGTCTGAATTTGGATTGTAAACACATTTTGACATAATATAGGTTTCTGACACAAAGTAAATGTGGTCAAAGATTTTATAAATCTATTGCGCAATACTGTGCAATTGAAGATTTCTTCTTGAAACTTTTAAAAATTTGAAATTTTAAAAATTTTGAAAAAAATATGAATCACTTAAAAATTGGAAAAAATTCCAACTTTTTAGACCCCCTTGAGCTATAACCCCAAAACCTAATCCCAGCCTTTCCTTTGTAGTATAGAACCTTGTAGTACAATTTTAGAGATCCATACTCTTACACACAAGTTATTGTATGGAAACTAGAAAATGCTTGTTTTGGCCCCTAATTCATATATGTTTGGGGCAATTAACCCCAAACTCAATCCCAGCCTTCCCTTTGTAATATGGAACCTTGTGGTACCTTGTGGTACAATGTCAGAGTTATCCACTTACACACGAGTTATTGTCTGGAAACTAGAAAATGCTTGTTTTTAGTCCCTTTTGGCCCTTAATTCCTAAACTGTTGGCCCCATAACCCTTAAATGAATCCCAACCTTTACTTGTAGTATTAAACATTGTGGTACAATTTCAGAGCAATCGAAATACTTATACACAAGTTATTATCCTGAAACTAGAAAATGCTTGTTTTGGGGCCCTTTTTGGGCCCCTAATTCCTAAACAGTTGGGACCATCATCCCCAAATCAATCCCAACCTTCCTTAAGTGGAATTAAACCTTCTTAAAAATTTCAAAAGATCCATTCACTTAAACTAAAGTTATTGCCCGGAAACCAATGTCTTCGGACGACGACACAGACGACGACGACGACTCTGAATTTGGATTGTAATCAAAGTTTTGGACATAATATAGGTTTCTGACACAAATTTAATGTGGTCAAAGATCTTATAAATGCATTGCGCAATACTGTGCAATTAAAGATTTGTTCTTGAAACTTTTCAAAATTTGAAATTTTGAAAATTTTGAAAAAAAATATGAATCCCTGAAAAATTGGGAAAAAATTCCCCAACTTTTGAAACCCCTTGAGCAATAACCCCAAAATTCAAACCCAGCCAATCCTTTGTAGTACAATTTCAGAGATCCATACACTTACACACAAGTTATTGTATGGAACCTAGAAAATGCTTGTTTTGGCCCCTAATTCATACATGTTTTGGGCAATTAACCCCAAACTCAATCCCAGCCTTCCCTTTATAATATGGCACCTTGTGGCACCTTGTGGTATCAGAGATATCCATACACTTACACACAAGTTATTGTCTGGAAACTAGAAAATGCTTGTTTTTCTTTTGGCCCTTAATTCCTAAACTAATGGCCACATAACCCTAAAATGAATCCTTCTACTTATGGTATTAAACATTGTGGTACAATTTTAGAGCAATCGAAATACTTATACACAAGTTATTATCTTGAAACTAGAAAATGCTTGTTTTGGGCCCCTTTTGGGCCCCTAATTCCTAAACAGTTACGTCCATCATACCCAAAATCAATCCTAACCTTCCTTTTGTTGTATTGAACCTTCCTAAAAATTTCATAGAGACCAATGAACCATGAAAATGAGGATATGGTCAGATGATAATTGCCAGACAGACATATTCACCTTACAATCATTCCATACACCAAATATAGTTGACCTATTGCCTATAGTATTAGAATAACACACCAAGAAATACAACTTAACATTGAGCAAGACCCGTAAAATGAGGTCAAGGTCAAATAAAACATTGCAAACTGACATGGAGATCGTAAAATATTTTCATATACCAAATATACAGTATTAGAAAAACAGACCAAAACACAAAAACTTAACTTTAACCACTGAACCATGAAAATGAGGTCAAGGTCAAATGACAACTGCTAGTTGCAGAGTTCCAGATAAGTTGGGTATTTGCGTGATCACGCAGTACAAATAATAAAAAACCCAATGCAATTGCCCATTGCAGGGTTCAATAACCCAATTAATTCAAAGGAAAACCCAATTATATGCCAAAACCATGAGTTCTTAACGCTTTAATTCGCTATCGTTTGCGTTATTTACCCTTATCTGATAACAGTCGTCGCGTCAATCTATTTTTATAATATTTATAATTAGAAATGTCCTTTCGTTCTTAAAATAGAGCCCTGCATCAAGTAGCTGTAATGGGTCCCTGTTGGAATTTTCCGTTGCTCAAAAGGTACACGTGTTTATGAAAATAGTAATAGCAAGAAATCTTCAATTGGCCAGTATTTCGCAATAGCACAGTATTGCGCAACAACACAGTATAGCGCAATAGCAAGAAATCTTCAATTGAAAATAAATACAATTTCGATCTTTTCGGCGTTTATCCAATTAGCGTGTGACATGCTGTCATATTTTTCGGATTGCTCTGGATTTATCATAACATACAATGAATTAAAACGAAAGTAAATGTCCGATTGGGGGTAAGTACTCCAAGGGGGAGGGGGTTCAAAAAGTTTGGGGGATTTTTTTTTTCAATTTTTTGGGGGGGTTGATATGTTTTTTCTTCAAAATTTTTGAAATTTCAAATGATTGCACAGTATTGCGCAATAGCAAGAAATCTTCAATTGCACAGAATGGCGCAATAGCACAGTATTAGGCAATAGCAAGAAATCTTCAATTACACAGTATTACGCAATAGCAAGAAATCTCAATTGCACAGTATTGCACAATAGTAAGAAATCTTCAATGATACGGTATTGCGCAATAGCAAGAAATCTTCAATTGGCCAGTATTTCGCAATAGCACAGTAGTGCGCAACAACACAGTATTGCGCAATAGCAAGACATCTTCAATTGAAAATAAATACAAATCTTTTAACCAATTTCAATGGGATTAATTCAAAGTCTTTAATTTTTGGAGGTTCTAACCATGTATTACTTTTTTGGATATTGGGCCTTATTTTTAAATTGGTCTACATTGAGGTCAAAAGGGTCCAACATTAAACTTTGTTTGATTTCATCAAAAACTGAATTATTGCGGCTGTGTGATATGCTGAGTCTTATTGTGCATTTAGATTTTTATTTTGGGCCCTGTTTTCAAATTAGTCCATATTAAGGTTTGAAGGAATAACATTAAACTTTGTTTGATTCCAACTTCAGAAATTAAATTGTTGGTGTTTTTTTTTTTAATATGCTAAATCTAACCATGTTTGTTAGATTTTGGATATCAGACCATTCTAGGTAAATAAAATGTCCCATTTCAAATTTTTAAGATCTTTGACCACATTTATTTTGTGTCAGAAACCTATATTATGTCAAAATTTGATCACAATCCAAATTCAGACAGTATCAAGCTTGAATATTGTATCCAAACTTGCCCGAACTGTTCAGGGTTCGACCTCTGCGGTCGTATCTTGCTCCGCTCAGCGAAGCATTTATTGCCTTATATCTCTGAAATTAAAGCATTTAGGTCAAACCAGACTGGGTAAAATGTTCATTAGGTTTAGATCTATTTGTCCTGAAATTTTAAGACGATTCAGACAACCCGTTGTTTTGTTGCTGCCCTGAATTGGTAATTTTAAGAAATCATTTTTGGGGGTTTTGCCTTGCACGATAAAAATTATAATAGATAAATAGACACTTTAAATCACAAAATGATCAGCAAGGCAAGATCTACTAACAAGTCAAATTTTGCTGATATAGGTATTAAACTGTAAATAGATATAAGAAGATGTGGTATGAGTGCCAATGAGACAACTCTCCATCCAAGTCAAAATTTATAAATGTAAACCATTATAGGTCAAAGTACGGTCTTCAACACGGAGCCTAGGCTCACACCGAACAGTTAGCTATAAAGGGCCCCAAAAATTATTAGTGTAAAACCATTCAAACGGGAAAACCAACGGTCTAATCTACCGTATATAAAAACGAGAAACGAGAAACACTTATGAACCACATCAACAAACGACAACTACTGAACATCAGATTCCTGACTTAGGACAGGTGCAAACAAATGCATCGGGTTTAAACGTTTTAATGGTACCAAACCTTCACCCTTTTTCTGAAACAATAGTGTAACATCACAACATAGAAAGACACACTATAAAATATCAACTGAAATAGCTTAACTCAATCAAAGGACATAGTAACACCATTGAACATACACTGAACAAATAAATTTGACCTATGATACAATGTAAATTCAAAATAAATAAACTAAGGAAGAATAATAAAAGTAACATGTTATATCGGTATGAAATGTTAAACAATTTAAGAAAAACAATATGCTCGAACAAAAATATCAGCCATTTGCAATAACTTTAAACACAGGTAAATAAAATAATTTAGTTGTTAGGTATACGTATACAGTTACAATAGAGAAAGGAAATATTTTAACAAAATAAATAATTTTGATGTTCATAGTACGAAGTGGAAATTTATATTAGTACCAAATACTTATCAAAGCTGGTATATAGACCAGATATAACCCTGAATAACAATAAATAACAAAAAAAGCGTAATCTTTATAGGAGTGATTGCCCAGTCCTTTAAATAAGGATTTTTATACAACCGCAAAAATTTTGTCTGCGGAACCTGCTACTGCGGGCTGAAGTGTCTGATAATAGAAGTACTTCTGGAGAATGTCGTTCGTGTGAGGAAAAACGCTGCAAATGCTGCCTACCGATGCAGCATTCATCAACATTTCACAGTAAGGCAACCGAAAATAACTATAAGATATTTTGCAATGTTACTTGCAAAAGTATGAACGTTATTTACATACTGGAATGTTCGGTTTGTGGCCTCCAATATGTTGGTGAGTCTAAACAGCCTTTCCACAAAAGCCTCAATGGCCATAGGAGTGATATCTCTAAGAAGCCACTTCTCCCAGTTTCTCAGCATTTCAGACAATTAGGCCACAAACTTGATGACTTTAATCGCATGAAAATCCTAGTGATTGAACAGAACATTCACTGGAGTGATGCCCAGCGACAGGTTCGGGAAAGCTTTTGGATAAAGGAACTAAATGTACATCATCCAAACGGCATCAGTAAGAAATACTTAGTTTTGTTTTTCACTCATTTTAGAATGTAAATATACACAGTCACGTATATTAGAGTATCGAGTTTTGTTTAAATTATGATGTTCGAGATTATGGATTAAAATCAATAGACTAAAACTTACCTGTATTACTGATCTATTTTTAACCTACCATCAGTATTGTTAAAATCATTGACACCGACGAAGGCTATTTGTTAAGCCGAAATATTTGTCAACACGTTTTAATAACAACATCTTCGTATAATACCATCTTATATTAGTATCGTTGTGCAAATTTTTAGACTTATATATATATATATATATATATCTCAGTAGCATGAGTTCGAATCCCGGCGGGGGAAGAACAAAAAAATTGCGAAAGCAAATTTACAGATCTAACATTGTTGGGCTGATGTTTAGACGAGTTTATAGTTGTTACATCTGGTGATCAATTTATTTGGCAATCGCCGATGGCAGTCAGTAGGGTTTAAGAACATCAGTTGTTCGACCTGTTAGTCAAATGCGTTTTGTTAACATATACTTTTTCCCTTTTTTAGTCTTTTGGAAAATGTTGTGTGTGCTGTTTTAAGACCCCTCTACAAAGAACTTTATTTTTCATGCACATGTATAAAAATTGCGGTCTATTTAAAAGACTGATTTAAATCTTTTTAATTATTAGATTTTGATGTGAATTTACTTTTAGTGGGACAAAAAATGTTAAAGTAGAAATTATTTCATATGTAAATGATTTCGTCAAAAATTAAATGTACGGAAAACCTTATACATGTTATATAGACGGTCGTTATCGTTTGCGTCATAATTTAAATACAAGATATACACCAGACCTTGGTTGTTAACAATCTATTTTGTCTAAATAACTCACAACTGAAAATTAAATGTCAAGTTTTAACTTATCAAAAGAATTATATATGTTCTTTAAGAAAAATAATTTACAATGAGGAAGAAAATTTGGCTAATGATCATATGATGGGAAAAAAGAGCACTGACCACCCTCTTTGCAGGGCTTTCGCCTATCTAGTCCAAGTTACACTTAATTGTAACCTGCATTAAATTGGTTCATACAAAATTGCTGATTTTGTTTTAGTATTAGATTGCTTCGCAAAGGAAACAACTCGTGTGTTTCGGTTCTTAGACATCAATGTCTTTCAAATATTCGGCTTTGAGCGTTCTTGATGAGGTAAATCCAGATAAGCGCTTTGAATTTTATAACGTGTTGGTTTCATTTTGTATGTAGGAGATGGGTAATTTGTATGCTAATTCGTTTCTCTTTTGGTTTTTTTTTTTTTTTGGTAGATATGTTGTTTATTTTGTTTAGATGAATATTTCTTTATATTTTGAGTTAAAAAGCAAACATATTCTATCAATCAACCGATTCTTGATGGTTACCGTACACATCTCATAGTGTCGATTTCAAACTTTCTTGCAATCCTGCTGAAACTTTTTTGCACTAAAAACACACCTTTGTTTAAACAGTCCGTATCATTTGAAAAAATAACAAAAACACACGTGATATACGCCATAAGATTGTACATTGGGTAGGTTGTTATGCAACTATTATTAAGGAGTAAATCTCTCCCTTTATGAGCATTGTGGATGTAAGCAATTATAGGCAACCTTACGGCCTTCAACAATAAGAAAAACCCATATAAAAGGTGGTCGGCTAGATCAAAGGCCCAGACATGTTAAATATGAAACAATTCAAATGAGAACAATAACGGCATAATATATAACAAACCGTTTACGAAGAACAAACATGACAGACATGTACCAACGACAACCACTGAACTACAGGTTCCTGACTTGGGACAGGCACATAAAGAATGTGGCGGGGTCAAACATGTTTGTGAGCTTTCAACCATCCCCATACCTGGGACAGTAGAGTAACAGTACAACATAAGAACAAATTTTACAAATCAGTTGAAAGAGGCTTAACAAATAGAAATACATCTAACAAAAACACAAAGTGGACGTGGACGCGTACTTGTACATTCCAAAACAAAAAGACATTAAGTACAGATCTGAGAGTACTCGCAGTTACTGACAGCTAGATCAAAGTCAATAACAACTAATGAAAAAATCATTTATCTAAGACTAAATAACAATCAGTACACACCCAACTTCCAATGGATTTAATGTAAAGACGTCATTAACAGTCAAAGAAAAACGTGACCAGGATTTGGCTATACTTCAGATTCTTTTTGGTTTGATCCGCTTTTCAACATTTGTATTAGATTTTGGATCAGGAAACATTTTTGACTCGAGCATCACTGAAGAGACATAAGTGTCAAAACGTGCATCTGGTGCATTAAAAATTGGTACAATTTGATGGTATTAGGCTGGGTTATTGCTTAGACATGGGAAGGTGAAAATACGTGAAAGCTGGCTGAAATCTTCACTTTTCACACAGATTTTTGTTTAAAGACGATCGTCTGTGCTATGTACAGTTATGTATAGTAATTAGTAAAAAATAGTACATATAACCGGAAAAATCATAAACTCTTATGTTATACCTAAATTACTTTCTGACATTCAGAATATCACTAGAAGCACTTGCAAGCTATGCAACAGACAATTTCTGGATGTATACTTGCATGCTTGGTGTAGTTGTAGTGGAACTCAATCAAAAATGTTTGGAGTTCATAATTGAAAACTTGTTATTCCAGTTATTTGTAGAATGTTTTTTATATGATGATGAACAGTTATACTGCATCAAATGGGCAATCACGTAGCAACAGTCAATATCGTCATTGTCAGTTTTTCAAAATTTTGACACGTATACGTACACTGTGTTGCTGAATATATCAAAATGACAATAATGACGATTCGATGACGGCTCTGTGAATGAACTATTGTTTGTAAACGCAATTTTCTTGAAATGTTCTTTTACTAACACATTTATAAATAGTATATATATATATACAAGTCTAAATTGAAAACAACGTTCAAACCTATGATTGCGTTGGATAAAAACCGCAATTTGTATACGTGTGCATGCAAAACAAATTTCTTGGTAGAGGGGTCTAAATACAGCACAAACAACATTTTCCAAAAGACCAAATGAGGGAAAAAGTATATTTTAACAAAACGCATTTGACTAGCAGGTCGAACAACTGATTTTCTTAAACCCTGCTGACTGCCATTGGCGATTGCCAAATAAACGGATCACAAGATGTAACAAAATAGATCTTATTATTAATTTATTACCAAACAGAAAACAATAAACTTGCGGAAAAGATGGTATACCGCAAACATGAGGTGCAAAAATTTGTACACCATATCCGGATTTCGACAATTAATGTCTCCTCAGTGATGTTAGGAATCGAAACGGTATTTGGAAGGCTATATAATTTACCTCAATTTAGGATAGACTCTTGAATTTTGAAAGAGTCAAAATAGGATGAACGGATCATATAAACCCGAAGGCAAATATAATACAAGCCCAAACGAAAAAATATAAACAAGTCTAAATTGAAAACAACGTTCAAACCTATGACTGCGTTGCATAAAACCGCAATTTTATACGTGTGCATGCAAAACAAATTTCTTGGTAGAGGGTCTAAATACAGCACAAACAACATTTTCGAAAAGACCAAATGAGTGAAAAGGTATATTTTAACAAAACGCATTTGACTAGCAGGTCGAACAACTGATTTTCTTAAACCCTGCTGACTGCCATTGGCGATTGCCAAATAAACGGATCACAAGATGTAACAAAATAGATTTTATTATTAATTTATTACCAAACAGAAAACAATAAACTTGCGGAAAAGATGGTATACCGCAAACATGAGGTGCAAAATTTGTACACCATATCCGGATTTCGACAATTAATGTCTCTTCAGTGATGTTAGGAATCGAAACGGTATTTGGAAGGCCATATAATTTACCTCAATTTAGGATAGACTCTTGAATTTTGAAAGAGTCAAAATAGGATGAACGGATCATATAAACCCGAAGGCAAATATAATACAAGCCCAAACGAAAACATATAAACAAGTCTAAATTGAAAACAACGTTCAAACCTATGATTGCGTTGGATAAAACCGCAATTTTATACGTGTGTATGCAAAACAAATATCTTGGTAGAGGGTCTAAATACAGCACAAACAACATTTTCCAAAAGACCAAATGAGTGAAAAAGTATATTTTAACAAAACGCATTTGACTAGCAGGTCGAACAACTGATTTTCTTAAACCCTGCTGACTGCCATTGGCGATTGCCAAATAAACGGATCACAAGATGTAACAAAATAGATCTTATTATTAATTTATTACCAAACAGAAAACAATAAACTTGCGGAAAAGATGGTATACCGCAAACATATGAGGTGCAAAAATTTGTACACCATATCCGGATTTCGACAATTAATGTCTCTTCAGTGATGTTAGGAATCGAAACGGTATTTGGAAGGCCATATAATTTACCTCAATTTAGGATAGACTCTTGAATTTTGAAAGAGTCAAAATAGGATGAACGGATCATATAAACCCGAAGGCAAATATAATACAAGCCCAAACGAAAACATATAAACAAGTCTAAATTGAAAACAACGTTCAAACCTATGATTGCGTTGGATAAAACCGCAATTTTATACGTGTGTATGCAAAACAAATATCTTGGTAGAGGGTCTAAATACAGCACAAACAACATTTTCCAATAGACCAAATGAGTGAAAAGTATATTTTAACAAAACGCATTTGACTAGCAGGTCGAACAACTGATTTTCTTAAACCCTGCTGACTGCCATTGGCGATTGCCAAATAAACGGATCACAAGATGTAACAAAATAGATCTTATTATTAATTTATTACCAAACAGAAAACAATAAACTTGCGGAAAAGATGGTATACCGCAAACATATGAGGTGCAAAAATTTGTACACCATATCCGGATTTCGACAATTAATGTCTCTTCAGTGATGTTAGGAATCGAAACGGTATTTGGAAGGCCATATAATTTACCTCAATTTAGGATAGACTCTTGAATTTTGAAAGAGTCAAAATAGGATGAACGGATCATATAAACCCGAAGGCAAATATAATACAAGCCCAAACGAAAACATATAAACAAGTCTAAATTGAAAACAACGTTCAAACCTATGATTGCGTTGGATAAAAACCGCAATTTTTATACGTGTGCATGCAAAACAAATTTCTTGGTAGAGGGTCTAAATACAGCACAAACAACAGTTTCCAAAAGACCAAATCAGTGAAAAGTATATTTTAACAAAACGCATTTGACTAGCAGGTCGAACAACTGATTTTCTTAAACCCTGCTGACTGCCATTGGCGATTGCCAAATAAACGGATCACAAGATGTAACAAAATAGATCTTATTATTAATTTATTACCAAACAGAAAACAATAAACTTGCGGAAAAGATGGTATACCGCAAACATGAGGTGCAAAAATTTGTACACCATATCCGGATTTCGACAAATAATGTCTCTTCAGTGATGTTAGGAATCGAAACGGTATTTGGAAGGCCATATAATTTACCTCAATTTAGGATAGACTCTTGAATTTTGAAAGAGTCAAAATAGGATGAACGGATCATATAAACCCGAAGGCAAATATAATACAAGCCCAAACGAAAAAATATAAACAAGTCTAAATTGAAAACAACGTTCAAACCTATGATTGCGTTGGATAAAAACCGCAATTTTTATACGTGTGCATGCAAAACAAATGTCTTGGTAGAGGGGTCTAAATACAGCACAAACAACATTTTCCAAAAGACCAAATGAGTGAACAAGTATATTTTAACAAAACGCATTTGACTAGCAGGTCGAACAACTGATTTTCTTAAACCCTGCTGGCTGCCATTGGCGATTGCCAAATAAATATATATAGTGTACATATTTTATGTATTTTAATATTGTATTTTGTTTTTCGAAATAGAGAAATGCATAAATGAATGATTGAAGGATTGAAGGATACTTCAATAATCCAGGACTGTCGCAATGTGCTGATGGTTGGGGTGAGGGTGGCTTATATATAGGAGGTATCTCTTTTCCTAATAGCTTCAAATAAATTATCGTACATCATTTTGCAGACTTGAGGGTGGTTTTGAAATTAACAAAATTAACTATATTGATGCATAGTTGTCTTATAGCTGTTAATTACAACAATAACTAATTGTATGAATTCACGGCAATAGTCCCATTGTATTCAAGTAAAGAACCAAATTTCGATTATCATTAAATATTTTTCTTTTTCAAAACTTTCTACTCACAAACTCATCGACATTAACACTCTATCCATGTTAAAATTTGTAATGTTTATGGTTGAACACTTGTTTCTTACTCTGATTGTCTTCCACGGTTTTAACATTACTTAAACAGAAGGACTCAATACTAGATGACTTTACGTCGATTGTCTTTAAAACAGGTGTTCCGAAAGGGGACGCAGTTGTTAAAAATAGTACTGAAAGGCTAAATTTTAAATGACAGGCGAATGAAAGAAGATAATTAATGGATACTAAATGCAAGTACCCCATCCGGACCCTCAAATAATCACATTCGAACCACCGAAATAAAATCTTACAGATATTTGAGAAGTATACAAATCATAATTATCGGAATAAATTCTACTTACACATGTCACACTATAATTGTTTTTTTACTTTTATATTTACATAGCCTATACATTAATATCTGAATTATACCTTTTATTCACATCGATCGCCATGTCTGTTTTCATTTTCGAATAAAGAATGTAAAACTACACTTAGCAATATATAGTCACACTTTTAAATCGCGTAAATATCTATATCTGACATTAATATTTCATTCACATCAAAGGGTGTATCTGGTGTTATTTTTCTTTCTTTTATGATATTTATAATTATTATTATAATAATTATAATTATAATAATAATAAATATTATTATTATTATTATTATCATGATTATAATTATTATTATTTTTTTTCTTCTTTTTTATTATTAAAATCATTATCATTTTATTTTCGTTTTTATTTTTTCTCCATTTGTCATGCTTGTGTCACATCGTCTCTGAAAGATACCTAACAGCAAGTCAAGAAGAAATGATCATTGATATAAACAAACAATTGTTACGTGAAGAAAAACAAGTTCATGATACTCATAATAATTTGGAGGTAGGGGACTTCCTACATGCAGGCATAAACAAAAAAAAAAGAGAGAAAAAATCCCAATGTTTGCCTAACTTTATGCTCATAGTTACCTTAATTATGCAAAAGGTCTGTATCACTGTTTTGGCACAAATCTTATGGTTGCTGTGCTTTCGTCGAATAAACAAAGACTTACTTACCGGATGTGTGAAATGGTGGCAAATTTTCAATTTACTTCGCAAACATGATGAGTTCAAGTTAATTCATTTAGTACGTAGTTATAGTCCATTGATATGTTTTATGATAGAAATGTCAACTTAGCATTACAAAATGATTGTTATGCTCATGGATCTAGTATTTAAACTGACAAAAGTCACGAGGGCATGCATTATGATAAACATTTAAATATCACATGTACAGGAGTGACATTATTTTTGTCACTTTTTTATGAGACAGCTATATTTGGCAAAGGTTTATATTTCAGAGATAATCAAAATTATGTGAATATTATGTTGTCCTTGGTCTCAATGCTTTGGTTGTTTGACTGGGACATAGACATATGGTTAATTCTGAACGTCTATCATCAGGCGGTACACCCATATAAAAGAGTAGCGTCCGTTTGACTGATGAATTGTATAAGAACGCAAACAATGCCGGTCGAATTGGAAACGTAAATCACCGGGTTCTTCCACATGGTAAGCGTCTCCTGTTATGCATTTATCAGACGATAAAACCTCCTAATGGGTATCCGTCTATTCTCAGATTTTTCAAGACAGCCTGTATAAGTCAGCTTTTCAAGCCGTCTGATTACAACAGGTCTGTATTCTGTATTTCCTTGATCACCTGTATAAATCATCCTTCCAAATATAAACCGTATAACTCTGTGTTTTCATAATACCAAAGACACGATGATCCATCAGATTAAAAAAAAAATCGGCTAACAACAATTAGCCAAAGAAAAAAACCCATACCGTTATGTCAGTTATAAAAGTTTAAACCGATTCGTCTTGCTCGGTCAGAAAAAAAAAAACACATATCACAGAGGTGGATGATACCAATTACGGGACATTCAAATGTTATAAGTCGAAGGAAAACTGACAACGCCATGGCAAAAATACACATTATAGAAAACTAAATACTGTGCAATGCTAACCCTATCAACACTGGGGTTTAACTCGGAAGCTCCTGAGGAGTTAACATTTCCTGTTCCACATATGGCTGTCGTCGTGTTGTTCATTCATTACTCAGGTCTATGGTGAGATCCAGATCTATGGCAGATTCCTAATCTATGGTAAATATGACGTCATCCCATCCCCAATCTAAGTTTACTTATCTATGGCAGATTTTCTGTAAATGAAGGACCAATAAGCACATATCTGACCAGGATGCAGTACCATTATGTTTCATAACTGTATTTGCATCATGTACATATCAAGCTATGTTTTAATTTATTTAAGCCACCTCTATGCTAATGCCGATACAACAGTACTCAAAGATCTACATTGTTAAATTGATAGACTTTAATAATACGTTTATTCAAATTACCAATGAGCTGATAAGGATTATATTTAAACTTACGGACTTCATGAACAACAAGAATGTTTTCACTTGACGAAAGTATGATGATAACGTATCCTCACACATTTGGACGTCTCTACTAACTTCTCCTTACGGTAGATAACGGTTATGTTATACAATTTATCAAATAAATGTAATAAGACGAATCTTTAATAAGTGTAGCCATACAATATGATTAATAACAAAGAATAACAAAAATACTCCGGGATAAATTCATAAAAGGGAAGTTTATAAAAACTGACAACATCAAACTCTAACCAACGACTCGAGTAAAATACAACTGTCGTACTTTTGACTTAATACAGACATTTCCAGGAGAAAATGGTGAGAGAAACCTGGATTTATAACTACCCACTGGTATGACAGTTGTTTATAGTTCCGTTATATAAACACATTTGGGTGAACAATCCAAACAGGCACAATAGGTTAATGTGACAATAATTGGGATTCAACAGCCAAAACGTTGTTAAAGAGTAGAGATTGGAAACAGGGAATGTGTCAAAAGAACAATACATCGACCAAAGAGCAGTACAAAGCCTAAGACACACATACTTCATAGACATACAAAGACGCCAACAAAAACGTAGGTGTAGTTATAAGTAAATTTGATAGAGACGCCACAAAACGCCGAATAAATAGTTTTTTGAGTTGCTAGTGCATACCGTATATAGTATAAGCTTTCTCGATAAAGTACACATTAAGTTAATATAAATACAATGGAAACAACATGTAAACACCTTCTGCATCCGAATCTCACATCAGGACCCAACTGTACAAAATACCGGGTCACGTCAAATGTCATACGAACAAAAAAAAAATAATAGCACGAAGCTAATAAAAGGTAAACTAAATAAAAACATACAAAACTTCAGCATCTTAAATCTATAACGGAAGACCATCTAGTATTATTTGTGAATCAGACATTGAATATTAGTTTACAATGTCTTGGTACTTTCCAATGAACATTTTGAAAACAAGGACTAAACGTTCCTTGACAAAACCCTTGCTCATTAGTTTTTGTACGATGACGTTTTAGAAAATATGACTAGCAGCTGCAAGATCATGAATATTGAAAGCGTTAAGAAATGTATACTCTATACGCGTGTGAATTTGATATATTGTTGCTAAGGTGAGAACAATTTATAAGTTAAAAGTTGAAACCGTCTCGTTTGTCACAGATTCAGATACTGAGACGACTGTTGTGTTCAAATGCGCGGCAACTATCGATAAATGAATCAGATGTCTTATCGTTTGTGGTTTCTGTATTTTTGGTACATTTAACATATGTTTTATTTGGCAGTATAGTCGAATTAATTTTCATTTGCCAGGGACAAAGTAACCATACTATGTAATATGTACTTATATTAACAAGGCCGGAATGAGGTATCGGTACGTTTACTTCTGATATAACTACATCAAACCTCCTTAGTATATAAAGAATAATGACATTTTTGTTTTTAAAATTAACTTTATCAGCAAGAATATCAAGCGAGCCCGCTAAGTCGAGCTTATATTCGAGCTGATGAAGTCATTATGAATAAACAAAATGTCATTATTCTTTTTATCGGCGATTTGTCTAAACTGTATGTTTTTGGTTGAGAATATAAAGTAATTTAAAATAAAACTGTAAGTAACACTTTTTTTTACTGTACATAACGTTAGTCTTAGATACATGATTTTATTATTAGTTGTTATTTGCTTTGAACTAGTTGTTAGTAACTTGGTGTCTTTTTGTGTTGTAAGGATATATAAATACCCTGCCACGTCCGTTCTGTGTTTTTTATTACTTTTTTTCTGCTTTGTATCGATCTAATGAGTTAAGCCCTTTTCAACTTATTTTTATAGTTAGTTAATGCTTACATGTTTAACCCTGCCACATTCTGTATGTGCCTGTCCCAAGTCAGGAGCCTTTTTTTCTTTTACATAAAACAGGCCGTAAGTTTTCTCGTTTGAATTATTTTACATTTGTTGGCTATGCAATGTGGGTTTTGCTCAATGCCGAAGGCCGTACATTGACCTATAGATGTTAACGTCTATGTCATTTGGTCTCTGGTGTAGAGTTGGAAATTATACCACATTTTCTTATTTTTATCATAACGCTGTGGTACTTGTTCAGTTGCATACATTTCATTGGTAAATTGACTGTGATGGACATGAACATGCGACGTTGCTTCGCATGTATAAGACGTCATTGCCTAATATTTTCGAGTACTAAGTCCTGTTCATGCTTAAAAATTATTAGGCAGTAAGTTCAAAGGGAAAATGTACAATTGCCGACAAATAACCGCAACATGCACATCAATAATACTTGCGCACAATTGATATATCAACGTAAAAAATATGATTAGATAACAGTACAAGCAAGTTATGAGAATACAACACAAAGAAATGCATACTCTAGGTTCATCACTGTGTGCTAGCGTTTCAGACTTGACAATTCAGTATCAAGTAAAATTTAAAATATAATTGTCGTTCTATTTAACTGTCTGATTTAAAACTCTCTAATTATTTGATTATGATATGAAATTACTTTTAGTGGGACAAAAATGTTTAAGTAGAAACTATTTCATATGTAAATGATTTCTAAATAGTTTAAACCCAAAATAAGCGTTCGTTTTCGTTTCCTGTGTCATAATGTGATATACATGACATATAAGACCTTGGTTTTGGTATCAATTTAATTTGTCTAAATCACTGACAATTGAAATTGAAATGTCCAGTTTTAACGTTAATAGAGGGTTGCTGCTCAAAGGGAAGCTAGTAAACTAAGAGTTCCAAATGGTGAAGTTGAAATCATTCCTTCGAAAGTTTTACAGAAGCCATCACGAGTTGATTGACCTTTATGGAATATCTTTTTCACAGATAATGACGGATATGTTCCAATTGTCGTAACTACAATCTCGTCCCCTTCCCCCGAATGTGACCTACCGAATTAGACACATTACCTTACATGAGCAACACGACAGGTTCCACATGTGGAGCAGGATCTGCCTATCTTTCATGAGCACCTAAAGTCACCCCGAGTTTTTGGTTGGGTTAATGTTGCTCGTCCTTTCGGTTTTCTATGTTGTTTTGTGTACTGTTGTTTATCTGTTTGTCTTTTTCTTTTATAGTTATAGCGTTGCCAGTTTAT
Source organism: Mytilus coruscus (assembly GCA_017311375.1). NCBI lineage: Eukaryota > Metazoa > Mollusca > Bivalvia > Mytilida > Mytilidae > Mytilus > Mytilus coruscus. The sequence continues at coordinate 76,845,357 of CM029605.1, forward strand.
TTTCGACTAATGAGTTTGAATTTCCCTTTCGGCTATCATTTAAATACATACTCAAAACACTCTATAAAATAATGGTTAATGAGTAGGTCATATATATTAGTTCTATTATAAATATGCAAAATAAATGTTTGAAGAACATGGAAGATAGCTATGTCTTCTTGTCTAAATGAAGTTTAAGTTTGACCATTGTTGTATTAAACTGAAATTAGTGTTTATTTATTAGATCTACTGAATGTAAATAGAGTATGAGTAGAAAAATTTACTTAGATTCAAGATAAACTATAATCAGTGATTGTGAAATAATATTATAATTAAATTATTTTTTTATATTAGGATCCATGTTTTAAAGAAATGAAGTCCTGAGATAAATATAAATTGTTATAGAACAAATAAGGTTTTAGATAAAGACCTTTGATTTTAAGTTCCAGAATTTTCGTTGAAAAATATATTACGCTTTAGAATCATCTTTCTATTCTATAACATATGAGCAAACGATGAGTACAACATGTGGAGCTGGTTCTGCTTACCCTTCCTGCGCACCTTAGATAGTCACCAGTTTTCTGTGGGGTTCGTGTTGCTCAGATTTCAATGTCGTGTTTTGTGTACTGTTTGCAATAGTCTGTTGGTCTTTTTCTTTTTGGAACAGGTCATTTTCGGTTTATTTTCGACTTGTTAGTTTGAATGTGCCTTTGGTATCGTTCGCCTCTCTTTTATTGAATATCTCTGTATAATATGACTGCAGATATGTTCCAATTGTCATTGTATATCCCCGTCCATTTTGTTCTCTATTTTTACCGAAAGCTATTTATAACCGAGTTTTTACTAGATAGAGCAACACGAAGTTTGCCACATATGGGTCTGGACCTGACTACCCTTTCAAAGCACCAGAGTTCAACCCCGGTTTTCGGTGGGATTCGTGTTACTCAGTCTTTAGTTTTCAATGTAATTTTTTTATCGAAATAATAGCTTCTCTTCCATAAGACAATCTAAAAGAATTTTTTGTAGCATCAAATTCAAATACTAAAGCAGAATATCATCATAATATTAAAAGCCTTTGAGAGAACACTGCAGGCTTTCGTCATAAACTTTCTCTTGCATCTCCTTTTGACAACCATAGTTCAAATTTTCACCAAATCTGATCTGAATCATATACTAGAAAAAGAACATAAAAACGATCCCCTTTTTAATTAAAAGCAAATGGAGTTTTGTTTTCTGACGTCCTACTTACCTCCAATGTTCATGCATACTCTAACAAAATTTACGGACATTTCTCTTAAATCACTGTTAAAGTTAATGAAATTTTCCGAAGCGCTGTTCAAGCCCAGAATATTTTGTTATTAAAATAATGATTTCTTTTTTCTTCAAAATTATTTTAAGTATTTATACTTTTTTCTGTCAGGACTCTAGCAGTACTAAATTCCCTTAACAGATGCACCTAACTGATAGCACTGTATTTCAATGTTAAAATTGCACTAAATGATTGTCATGAGAGTGAGTCATTTATTTGTGTTCAGCAACAACGTGTTGTATAAAAAGGACGTTAAAAAAAAAGTTGTATTCTGTAGGTAAACAGGTACTGAAAAGATTAAAATTACAAGACCACTTAAATATATGCGGCATACTACAGTCAGTATAACGTAAAAGTTAACAAAACGAATGATGCCCGAACCATGTACGGACGATGCCCGAACGATGTACGTGCGCTTCCCGAACGGTGTACGAATGCAAACGAAACGCTGACCGGACGTTGTACGGACGCTGAACGAATGATGTACGAACGAAACCATGTACCATAAACCATACCATAAACGATAACATAAGCGCCCTTTTATCGTACATCGTATGGTTTTGCGTACATCATTTTTCGCGTATACCGTATCGTTTAACGTACATCGTTTCGTTTAGCGTATATCGTATCGTTTAGCGTACATCGTTTCTTGACGTGCATAGTTTCGTTTAGCGTATATGTTTTTTTAAATATAAAACATGAATTGTGTTCTGTTAAATCTTTTATATAGGTGATAATATGCGTAAAATTTAGATTGGATGCATGTTTCAGTTTTAATTAATAATTTAATAAATTATAATTTAATCTGACTCGATGTTGATCCAATCTTATTTACATAAAAAGTTTGAAAAATAAACACTGAAATAAATTTAAACAAATTAGAAGATACAATTATGATTTTTTTTAGCCGTAGAAATACGTACTTGGTGAATGTGCGAGTAAACTACAGTCTGCAGAGTATTCAGTCAACATTTTTGAAAATAGCCTAAGGTATCCCATTTTTTTCCAAATGAACAATTTATTTTAGATGGAATTCGGAATTAACCTAATGTTTTTACAAAAGTATATTCGAGTCTTAAGGTTGACCTTTTGTTCAAAAGTGTTGTTAAATATTTTATGTATTCTTTTTATAGCATGTATTTTAAAATCGACTGAATATCAGTTTTATCTATATGTCGTAATTAAACCATTTTTTTAGATTATAGATTTTTTTTATTCATTTTCAAATCAGACAAAAAAAACAAATATTCGAGAAATTTCAAATAAAAACAATTACTCATTATGTGCCTCATCAACCCCAAACTTAAATCCCTACCAATGTACAAACGATTGTGTATTATTTTAACTATAAATGCACTTGACTTTAAACAATCATCAACAATTGTCCGGCAAAAACTAGACCATTTCCTCTATTCTTTAATTTTCTTATACCATTTTCCTCTGTTCTTTATTTTGCCTGTTATACTCTATTCTAATTTTATATTTTTTATTTTCTTGTATCAATACCTCCTTTATTCAGAGCAACCCACCCTAAATATACATATGATACACACGGTCTATAGGTCATCGCTTGTGCCGTGATACACGTGTTTGCATAACAAAGGATGTCCTTGTTCATATTTATAACATTGTAAATGTCCTCCTAATAATACATCCAATAGTTACCACTGGACATTAAACAGCTAACTATAAATTCATCCGTCATATTCTTAGTTTTGTTATAATGTGAAAATCAAATAACATGATGAAACAATAATTATTGCAGATTTTCACTACGGAAATAATGGGAAATAATTGTAAACAAAACCACTCAATCACATCCCTACGCCACAAATTAAAGTCTAGCCTTTTCACATTAAAATACATTATTTTCATAAATCAATTTCTAAATAATTTTAAACAATTTTAAATCAAACGGTCATTTTCTATTTGCCATAAAAAAAAAAAAAAAAAAAAAATTATTTTCATTTCTTATTTTAAACAGATCGATTGTTTTCAATGGTCGGTGCCTGTCAGCATTTATAAAATCTAACACCGTGTTTGCCAGAAAGAAAGCTACATAGAACAGGAAAACAACAATGTCTTAGAAATACTTCCAGGCCCTATTTTCTAATTTCTGTTGTAATATGGTGTAATGCAAAAAGTAACTCCTGAATACTGATTTGTACCCTTAAGCATTTGTGGTTAATAACAAATCTATGGTAGTCTCTTTTCTTTACTCGCAAAGTATTCGACTAAATCATGTTTTATTTATGAAAATTGCTCATTGCTGACGAATGTTTAACATTCAGATCCCTAGATTTTCAATTGTTTAGTTGTTAGGTTACTGTCTGATCTCGCAAACCTGACATTTTATGGTCATTATTTTTGCATCCAATTGCACCAATGTATTAAAAGATATAAACGCCACACCGTACGAGAGTCGTTATTTTACATAAACTATTAGTATTTTTTCTATAACGAAATACGAAACCACTTCTCGCAATTCGCTTTGGGGTTTTGTGCTTGTCTTTGACAAAATATGGCCTTGTCTCAAAAACAAAAAGTATAATATAATATAGAGTAATATATAAAACTGGACTAGAGTGAAGAGTTGGGAAGTAGGAATTCCGAATTTTAATTGAATGTTCTAAATCTTAGTGTATTTCTGATATATAATTGTGCAGACTCAAAAATTTCTTTGTTTTGCTGAAATGAAAGGTCACAGTCGCCAGCCAATAAAAGCAAAATGAATATAGTAGATCTTTCTAATTTTGAAAACAATATTTCTCTTGCTTCGTTGATAAAGGGCACTTAAAAATAGTGAATACTATCCTCAACAGGATGACCACAGCTGCATGCGGGATTGGGTTTAATATTAATAAGGTTTAAATCTGCATTTGAATAACTGCACCATATTTCTCAACTGTGTATCAATGATATTAAGATTTCTATCACCACAACTTAAATAGGAAGTGCGTACTGTGAATAAATACTCAGTTTACTATTATTTACAGCAAGTTATCACATATAATACCACGTTAACAATTAGGGTGACAGTGTTTGATAGTCTGAAGGAGACAGCATCACGGATTTAATAAGGCAAAGCTTTTGTTGTAATCAATCTTACTAAAGTTTTCTTTATTATATTTAATAGATATATATCCGAGATACGATAATGTAGTTTTCTTTTTATATCACACCTGATCATCAATGATGGGATAATGTCTACTGAGAGAATTTAACCAGAGACTGGATAACGTAGAAATGACCAATCAAAGGTCACTGTACGGCCTTCAACAATAAGCAAAATCCATACAGCATAGTAAGATATTAAAGGCTCAGAAATGACAAATGTAAAATACACTCAACACTGTTCAAACATCACCGCACGTCAAACTTTGAACAGCAGAAAACCTGATTGGACATTCGTGACAATTTGGCACGCCCTCATGAATTGGCGTACGTCCTATTATTATTAGTTATTAGTTTCCTGTCTATTCTGTCATTTATTGCATTTGATTTGTAATTTGTCCTCATGTAACACATATTTGTGTTTGAGTGTAAATAAAGAATTGAAAATGTATTTTGCCTTAAATGTGCAATGAAGCCACGGATTCGTAATCTTCAAAAATAGGTCTGAAACGGTTGATAAAATGTAGAATGTCGGAATAGAAATATAACAATTATGTCTACTGCGCGATTATAAAACGGCCTATATTTGGACATTTTGAGATACTATAAGTACTTGTTTTCTGTGATAGAATTTTAGAGGTCAATACGACTTTTAATCAGTTGGATTTTCAATTTTAATAAAAAAAATGTGTTTGGTTTTCTTCTTTTCTTTAAATTCATATCATGATTCTTTAGTTTGAACATATTTTATTGTTCAAAATGACAAATGGATTAGTCACAATTTTTCAACTTAGTAACGTCTTCTCCAATACATACATAAATATACAATTTAGCATGAAGATATAAAATAAATTACATATAAATTTTAAGAATCGAATCAATGGATATTTTCCACTTAATATAACTAATCGAGTGCGTCTCAGAAGAAATAAATACAAACACACCGAGCTGTCTAAAATAAAATATGTTAGTGTACATGACAAGTCATGTGTGTGAATTTGTTTAAATGAAAATTATACACTCATAGTTTATGATGTGATACATATTAAGTCGCTTTTCTAGTTACGGATTAATAGGAAAACGGAATAAATCTACACGTAATTGTAAGTATCAATTTTGCTTTTTAATTAAAACCATTGAAACGTTTCAGAATACAATAGTCAATCATAAAGATCATTCGATTATCGTATCCTAAAGAGCATAAATTGATCATGTTCTAGTAAGATCTGTTACAGAATAAGGTTGTCAAAGATGAGAAAAACGCTTGTTACTTTTTATATACTTTGTGGAAAGATAGTAAATACTAAATGACTGATAAAGACAAATATGAAATTCAGTTAAATCCTCTACAGCATGATTTAGATAAGATAAATTGAATATAGTCGATGCTTGCTTCATGTCCAGTGCCGACACCTCAATTGAAATACATTCTATTGTTTTGCAATGCAAATTTAATGAACATGAGCCAAAATATATCTTAATAGGATTACTTTAATTTCTTTGAATGAACAAACATGACAGCTATACAAATATATAAAACTTACCAACAACCCTTATCAAGAGGAATCCAACGAAAAAGGTAAAGTTCGGGAGTAAAACGGAAAATCCTTTATCAAATAGCAAAAAGCAAAATCTCAATCACATCAAACGAATGTTAGAGTTAGAAGTTAGAATGTGACAGCTATCCAATTACAAGTGATTGAAAATGTTAATGGTTTTTTTTTTTTTGGTTAATGCTAAGACATTACCTTCCTCAAACAGTCCCTCGATAAATAAAGGCAACAGTAGTATACCGGTGTTCTAAGGTCATAAATCGATTGAGAGAAAATAAATCCGGGTTACAAACTAAAACCGAGGGAAACATATCAACTATAAGAGGAAAACAAAATTGGAATGATTTGAAGACACTAAGTTTTCACCTCAGTTAGGCAGAGATGACCTTAGAAGGATTTGGCTTTTTATTTTAAATCCCTTTTGGTCAAAGACCTCTTCACGGATTTTGGTACTTTTTCATTCTTGGCATTCAAAGGTTTGGATGCAAACGTTCCAGATGAAGGTAAATCTAGAAAAGCGCGTCTAACCCATCCAATTTGTAAAATGTGATTTTAATGATATATGAAACCAGAATCCAGAACATAAAATAGTCTTTAATACAAATTTAGGTTTTAAAAAGTTTCTATTGCCTAAATTTCAGAATGTTAGTTTTATAACCTCTGATAAGAAATATCGTTGGTTCTAAAACAATCAATAGGTTCGAAAACAAAAACTATGAATTGTTTGCTGACTCAGGAACTTTTGTAGATCAGTTCTAGAATGGAGGAAAATAGAAATGGTTTTCGGTATGTAAAGGGTTAATTTCTTAATGATACAAAAAGGATATCAGGAATCTTCGAAAATACAGGACAGGACATCAGTCCAAATCAATCAACAAAACATGTTGTCTTCTTGCAGCCCAATTACAAAACATGACATTGAATTATTAAAGAATAGATGTTCCAACTCTCTCGTGCAAAGTTAAATGAATTTGGCTTTTCTTTTTGGGTCCCGTTTGGTCATAACGCTCCTATATTTTCCGAACATTTATGCATTCCTGTCTTTCAAATGTTTTGTTTTGAGCGTAACTGATGAAGGTTTATTCACAGACTCGCTTCCGACGCACAAAGTTTATTTTGTGTTATTTTCATTCAGGTCTAACAAATCAGTATAACTTTAAAGTAACTGTCATTGTATTTAAAGGTCTGATTTCAATCTTTTCAGTTTATTGATTGTCATTTCAAATCAATTTTAGTGCGACAAAAAATGTTAAGGTAAAAACTATTTCATATGTAAATGATTTTGTGGAAAATCAAATTTACGGAAAACTTAAAATATAAAGTCTTTTGTGAAGAAATTGTTGACACGTCAAATATTCTCGGTCATTTGCGTCATGTTTCATATGAAATATTTGTTTAAATGTGGAATGTTATCGTGCAGTTAACACTTAAATACACAATTCTATATTAAGTAGCAATATTCTCACGGTATATGTTAACAATGCAGACAAATAATTGGCGAATAATTAAGATTGAAAACCAATTGATAAGAAAAAAGTTGAAGGTTTTCCCCCTTAAAATTTAAAATATCTGATAGTTCAAGTTTAAATGAACTTTAATAGGTGTATAATTATTTAATAGACACATATTACGCGTACGTCATGTTATGAATGATAACTTTTATAAATACAAACTTTTCATGCAATATTCAATAAACGTTTGAGAGTCCAATAAGGCTTCCTTACAGGTACTAGCACATTCTTGATTCTATAAAAACTTTTAAAGAATATCTTATAACTGGATATTGATATGTATTGTGTTCAATGTTTAAAATGTTTTAAAGAATTAAGCTTTAAACGTGAAAAATTAAACTGCACTATTATAGAATGTATAGATATTTTTTCAAACGCAATGCGTACTGTGAAAACCATATATCAGCGTTGTACTAATCATGTATTAAAAATTGTTTAAGAAATAAAGATTTAAAGCACATGACAAACTCGCAATGTCTTTATTGGTATGACGTTGCAATATTAAGTATATTAACTTAATGTGAAAGACATTTAGTTTCTTTAGACTAGAAAAAAAGTAAAATAGCAAAAATGCATAACTCCAATGAAAATTCAAAACGGAAAGTCCTTTATCAAATAGCAAAAAGCAAAAACTCAATCACATCATACGAATGTTAGAGTAAGAAGTTAGAATTTCACAGTTGTTCCATTACCAGTGATTGAAAATGTTAATGGTTTATTTTTTTTATTTTTTTTTTTTTTTTTTTGTTAATGCTAAAGACATTACCTTTCTCAAACAGTCCCTCGATAAATTAGGAATAATTTGAAGACATTAAGTTTTCATCTCAGTCAGGCAAAGATGACCTTAGAAGGATTTGGCTTTTTATTTCTAATCCCTTTTGGTCATAGAGCTCTTCACGTATTTTGATACTTTTTTATTCTTGGCATTCAAAGTGTGGATGCACACGTTCCAGATGAAGGTAAATCTAGAAAAGCGCGTCTAACCAATACAATTTATAAAATGTTATTTCAATGATATAAAAAACCAAAATCTAGAACAGAAAATAGTCTTGAATACAAAATTAGGTTTTAAAAAGTTTCTATTGCCTAAATTTCAGAATGTTAGTTCTATAACCTCTGATAAGAAATATCGTTGGTTCTAAAATCATCAATAGGTTCGAAAACAAAAACTAAGAATTGTTTGCTGACTCAGGAACTTTTGTAGATTAGTTCTAGAGAAATCATGCATGATGCACTTAATCTACAAAACAATTTACAGTGGAGAACGCTTGCACATAGGAGGGTTCTTTGCAAATTGTGTGTTTGATAACAAACTTGATGACAGATTTTCTTATTTTTCCGTCACAAAGATTCACAAAACTTAACCCTTTCGTTTTCTGTAGAAACCTGGTAACTTGTAAAGACCGTGTGTTGCTCTCTAGTCATCTTTCGTTTCTTTGTTTTGTTGCTTTTGTGTCTTACCAAAGTATTCTGTAGACAACTGTTTATTTTTCAATGAAGGTCAGTTAAAAAATTTTTTACAACAAAAGAGACGCCTGCCTACGGAGTATACATCTCCCAGTTGATATGATGTTACAGGTCTAGTGTTTGCTATCATTACTTCCTTTATAGGGGGTTGCTGCACAAAAGGAAGCTATTTAACAAGAGTTCCAAGTGGTGAAGTTGAAATCATTTCTTTGTAATTTTACGGACGCCATCACGAGTTGTTTCACCGTTAAGAAATATCTGTATCACAGACGACGAGAGATATGTTCAAATTGTCGTAATTACAACCTCGTCCCCTTCCCCCGAATGTGACCTACCATATTAGACATATCATCGGGTTTGTACTTACATAAGCAATTCGACGGGTGCCGCATCTGTAGCAAGATCTGCTTACCCTTCCTGAACACCTGAGATCACCCCTAGATTTTGGTGGGTTTGTGTTGCTCAGTCTTTGGTTTTCTATGTTGTTTTGTGTACTGTTGTTTGTTTGTCTTTTTTTTCCAGCCATGGCATTGTCAGTTTATTTTGGACTTATGAGTTTGAATGTCCCTTTGGTATCCTTCGCCTCTCTTTTAACACTGTATGTTGACCTAAAAACGTCATTCGTTTGTTTGTGTTGATGTGTTTCTGTTTTAACTACGTTTTCTGTAGACATGTGTTTATTTGTGTTAATTTCGTGATGATCTCTAAGTAGCCTTGATGTTTTCCGTTAGATTGTGATGTTCTGTTTCGTTTTACCCGCTTTTTATGTAGACTCTTGCTTATTTGTATTAACTGTGTGTAGATCTCTAGATTCATCCCCTTCGTATGTGTCGTCATGTTTTTGTCTTAACAACGTATTCTGAAGACACCTATTTTTAAAGACTTCGTGTTGATCCCTTTGTCTAGATGTTTTCCATGTGTTTGTTTCGTTGTGTTTTTGTCTTACCGACGTATTCTGAAGACACCTCTTTTTAAAGACTTCGTGTTGATCCCTTTGTCTAGATGTTTTCCATGTGTTTGTTTCGTAGTGTTTTTGTATTACCGACGTATTCTGAAGACACCTCTTTTTAAAGACTTCGTGTTTATCCCTTTGTCTAGATGTTTTCCATGTGTTTGTTTCGTTGGGTTTTTGTCTTAACAACGTAATCTGAAGACACCTCTTTTTAAAGACTTCGTGTTGATCCCTTAGTCTAGATGTTTTCCATGTGTTTGTTTCGTTATGTTTTTGTCTTTATCTTACCGACGTATTCTGAAGACACCTCTTTTTAAGGACTTCGTGTTGATACCTTAGTCTAGATGTTTTCCATGTGTTTGTTTCGTTGTGTTTTTGTCTACCGACGTATTCTGAAGACACCTCTTTTTAAAGACTTTGAGTTGATCCCTTTGTCTAGATATTTTCCATGTGTTTGTTTCATTGTGTTTTTGTCTTACCGACGTCTTCTGAAGACACCTCTTTTTAAAGACTTTGTGTTGATCCCTTAGTCTAGATGTTTTCCATGTGTTTGTTTCGTTGTGTTCTTGTTATACCGACGTATGATGTAGACACTTGTTTTTTATTTAGACTGGGTGTTGATTTTTAGATGTCTTCTGCTTGTTCGTAACGTTGTAGACGCCTGTGTATTGGCCTAGACTGTGTTGATTCCTAGATGTCTTCTGTTTGATTGTATCGTTGTGGTGTATTGGCCTAGACTGTGTTGATTCCTAGATGTCTTCTGTTTGATTGTATCGTTGTGCGTCTGTCTTAACGACGTGTTATATAGAAACAGGTTTATTGGTTTAGACTGTGTGTTGAATTAATTTCCGTTAGATTGTATCGTTGTATGTCTATCTTAACGATGTATTCTGTACATACCGGTTTATTCATTTAGACAGCTTGTTTATCTCTAGATGTCTCCCGTTTGTTTGTGTAGATGTGTTTCTGTATAAATGAAGGCAACATTAGTATACCGCTGTCCAATAATCATTATTCAATGAAGCGAAAACAAATCCGGGTAAAAAACTAAAAAAGAGGGAAACACATCAACTATAAGAGTAAAACAACGGAATAATAGAAACACTGAACTACAACAAAAGCAAACGCTAACATACATAGAAACGGACTGTAGATAACAGCTGCCATATTCCTGACTTGGTACAGGACATTTTTAGAAAAAATGGTGGGTTGAACCTGGTTTAATGGCTAGCCTAACCTCTCACTTATATAACAGTATTAGGGTTAGGGTAAAGGTTAACCCTAACCATAAAATGACAACACTACGTGACAGAAATACAGTACAAACAAACAGAAGAACACTCAGCACAAAGAAATACATAAATAAATAATATAATTATTACCTGAGGACAACTATATTTAAGAGTCTTTGCAGCCGAGGATTTAAAACTGACGAACCTGCTTTCAACATTAGAGCAGGAATTTCATCTAGTCAACATGCTTTTACAGCTTTGAGTTTAGATATTGAGTCAGGAATTTCCTTTAGTGGAATTCTGTAATCTAATTTACAGAAACTTTTATTGTTTTCCATGCGTATTTTCCATTTAAGCACATTTTAGTTTAATTTATTTTGTTGTATACCTTTGTGAGGGTACTTAAATTGCACCTTTTATGTTTGACAGTTTTTTCACCGTCGTGCATTTAAGAAACAAACCAGACAAAAGTTACTATTCTGTGTTTATTTTATAGATGTATCCTTATTTACTTTACATGTACACGGTGGGTAATGCTGCCCTGCGAGAGAATGTTCTATGCTGGTGAATTGGTCCTGACCGATGCTGGTACTTGTTGAAAATATATAAACAAAGACGAAACAAATGATTTTTTTTACGTTTTCACGTACAAAACAGGGAAAAAAAGAATTGAAATGTTTTAATTTTGTTTCTTATGGGTTCAATGGCTAGCAATTGATAAATTGACCCTTTACGCTGTGTCAGTATGAGAAACACAAAAATGCTCATATTTAAAATATGTAGCACGAAAAAAAAATTAAACAAAAGTGCCTCTGGAGTCCACTTTCTATACCGTGAAAACCCTATCAAAATATCAAAAGTTTGCATTTTCACATTATAGACATGTCCCGATTCTGTGCTGGTTGGTTCTGATACGGTAATGGTGATTTGTGACAATTTGTTAGTCCTACAGGTATTTGAATCAAACGTCACAGAATCAATCAAAATCATAAATCGAAAATTAACTGACAACGCCGTGGCTAAAAAATAAGAAGACAAACAGACAAACAATAGTACACAAAACACAACATAGAAAAATAAAGACTAGGCAACACGAACCCCACCAAAAACTGGGGGTGATCTCAGGTATCACTGTCGTCTTTCAGACATTATAGCAACAAACTAGAGACATTTGTCTCTGTCAGTTGCTGTCGTCCCTCAGACAATATAACAACTTACTGGAGATATTTATCTCTCATTGTTTATATACGTCTAATATCGTCCATCAACCTTTACTTTAGTTTACTAATGACATTATTTCAACCTACCAAACTCTCATATTTCCTTCATTGATACTGCTTGAGTATCGTTAATTAAACAATATACCACCTCATTTGACACTGTCGTTGAAATGTTTAAAAATCGAAAATATGATTCTGATCCGAACCGCATAACCATATATTTTTTTGTTTGTATAATCAAGATGAATTGAACAATACTTGTGGTGAATCCCCATGAGCTATCCCCAAACACTTGTATCGTAGGCTTCTATCTTTCTATTGTCATGGGGGACTACTATATTGAAGTTACGTCTTGTAAATCAAAATGTTTATCTTACTGCAATTGCAAACCACTGAAACAATATCCGTCAGAGGAAACAGAGATTCCCACCCATAAACTGTATACTTTCTTTTTTGTTAAATCTAGCTTAATTCCTAAGTGGTCATCCCCATATCCTGCTGTTTGATAATATTCAAATGTCTTGTAACTGTTTTTTTTTTTTTTTTTCAAATTACACATTGTTTTATTATACTACTAGAAAAAGAGACAGAGGATACCAAATGGACAATCAAACCATATCAGCCGAAAAGAGACAGATACAACATGACAAAAAAAAAAAGAAAAAGACAAACTGCAGTCTTCAAAACACTACACAAATAAATTCACGAACCCCACCTGATATCAGCCTTTTTCAGAGTACTTGTTAGAATCACACATTATACATGTGTTTGAATATGTCATCTGAGACATTTTTTATTTCCAATGAAACCTAACTTATGTGCACCATCTGTATACATGGCTTCCCTTATGTTCATGTTAGACGTCTACAATTAGCAAAAAAAGTGCGAACCGTTACATGTTTATATGTTGTAATCGAAACGATGAATGTTTATAATTTCTCGGTTTAGATTTTCTGTATCAGTGAAGTGATCAATTAGGATCTTAGAATCATACAATTAGAGTTAATTGCATTCTTAGTTATGGTATACAAAAGCCCTCCATGTTCCAGTGCGCATACTGTGCATCAGACAGTTTCTTAAGTAAAGAATTGAAAGTTCATTCATTTTTATGCACTTACAGTTTTATTTAACTTTTAAAGTCTATTTGTGCATAAATAGTGTTTTCTCTACCATAATGACTGAATAATAGAATAGTCCTTCTGTATTTCGATATGATTTTAAAAATCTAATTATACTTAAAGACAAATTCGTCGAGTCAGAATATCACATACTTAGTTACAAGATCAAACGATTATTGTCAGTCTTCTAGTAGACGTGTTACGAAAAGGTTTATACTCGACGTTGAGGTTGACAAATTAGACTTTAAATGTGGGGACTGTGTCAAAACATTGATTATCGATTTAAGCCGGTAAAATTCAATTTGAGTGATGTTAACCAGGTACCCTCACACTTCTTGATTCATTTAAAATAATATTAATTTAGAATAATCATTTTCTGATATCATTGCTTATGATTATAGGACGGGAAAGGTGTACGTGTGTGCAGGGGGGAGGGGGTTGATGGTTTTTCAATTATGCACTTCTAGATTAAAAAAAAATCACATAATAAGCCACTTTTATTTTCTTATATTAATAACTGTTCTTCGAACATATCAATTTGTCACTCCACTACTGAATCTCGACATGAAAACCTGAAAATGCATGTTATATAGTATGAAATATTCATCACTGGACGAAAAACACAAAACAATCAAGCAATCTCTCAGATGTCTCTATACACTTCCATTAACTTTGAAAGTTTTTAAGCGCCTAATAGCGTGTTCCGCATATACCCGACACCCGAACGATAATCACAAGTTAATGTTTTACATTATATTCTTTCTGCTCTTCGTCTTCATACAGCTCTAAGTTTATGACGCCTATAGAGGGTAACGAGCGGAGAACGACATGCGATAATTTTTTTTTTTACCTAACATGACAAAATCCTGGGGGAAATCTAATTCCATACCTGGCCAATTGAAGGCAGAAAATTAAACTGTTGAGCATCATCCGGTTGTCCTAGGAAACTACTGCGGGTAAATTTTATATGAATCCTAATGTACACAAAAACCTGCGTAGGTATGAAATACCGGTATGTGGAGTAAAATTGTGCCCAAGGTTCCGTGTGTGGTCTGTAAAATGGCACGAAAATTGCTGTCAGTTGTCGCTAACGCTGTGGGCATTTTATACCACCTTCCACGTAGTTGTGGACAATTTTCTATTGTCGAATAAAAGGTATTTAGTTCATATATTTCACAAAGGATCGGTATCTAAGTATCTATTTGTGCACTCGCAGCATGAACAGAAACGTCAAAGAGAAATATGCAGGAATATGTATTTAGGATATCAAACCGGAGAAAAAGGGGTCACATTTTACATACATGCATTAGATGGTATATGACGGGGAGTACTTTTCTGACTCTTTGAAAAGTTGGTCAAACGGGTAAGACAATTTCATACCTCAGAAATTACAATGGGAAATATTTTGAAACTTTGCATGAATATAGGATGTCTTTTATTAAAGATTCATATTTCGTTGGGTCGAACTAGTCACATTTTACATAAAAATAATATAAGGGAAATTAAGATATTCCTGAGTAGGTATTAATAGAGTTTTATGTATAAAATCATTTCCAGGGTCTAATAAAGTCTAGCGAGGCCCTAGATGTGTCATGTTGGTCATATGTGCAATTGCCAAAAATTCACAAAGTTCTAACCTCTGAAAAAACAGCAAACTACATCCAAAATGAGTCCATAAAAAGAGTTGCATATTTTCTATGTATATACATACATTGTGCAAATTTTTAAAGCACTTAGGTTGGGAGTTTATTACTCAAAACGGGTACTATCTTCTTCCGCTCGTCTGCACGTCCACCCGCCCGCCAGCTGGATTGCATCATATTATATAAGTCGATTCTGCATTGTGTGCAACCCGTCCAAAAGTTCTGACCTCGTGTAAACACCCCTTTAAGTTAAATGGTCTGTCGCTATTGGTTTCGAAATCGCAAAAAAAAAAAAGATTGGCAAGTACATATTGGTATAATTTTGAAGGGCTTAAGGGGGATTGGTTTCTCTCATCTATTACTCCTTTTTCTCGGCTTTCGTCTGGATTTTATATCTGTTTTGCAATACCCTGACCTCCTGTCAGTGTTCCAAAAGGAAGAAATAGTTTGGGATTTATCATTTTTATTTATAGAGCATCACTGAAGAGACATTTGTTGTCGAAATGCGCATCTGGTGCAGAAAAATTGTTACCTTCAATGTTATTCATTCCCCACGAAATAATCATTATAGAATATTAATTTTGTTCCATAAGGAATATTTATATAATAAAATTGTATATAATAAAATTTTCAAAGGGACGTCTGTTATAAGGGACAAATATACATGGACATCAGTACTATGCGGTTTAAACACAAGATTCAATTGATATACAGGTAATTTAAATCTTCAAGTCACTTTTGTGTTTTGATACGATACCCGCATTTAAAGTATAATTTGTCAACCTCAGCGTCGAGTATATACCATTTCGTAATATGTCTAGTGAAAATAATTCAAATGTAAATTCATTAATCAACCTTGAGTTTTACTGTCAAATTATTTAAATGTTTTAGCTAAGTGTCGTTTTGTTCTTTGTTTTTACGTATCAAATGATATCCAATAACTGGGATTGCTATTTTCTATCAACTACACTTGAACTATTACAAAAGTTGAATTCAATATTATGTTTGCAACAGGCGATATTCGTAATTTAAGAAGCGTCTCTGTAAAGAAGTGTTAGGAAAGTATTTAAATACTACGCTGCTGTTAAATAACAATACCGATACAAGATTTAGAAGTGCAATTTCTCAAAATACAATTGCATTGAACAGTAGCCAGGCGTTGTATAGGTTACCTTCGTGATGTGTTTGGTACAATATAGCGAAAGTTAACGTCGCATTCAAATTTAAGACATGTACGGGCATTTCATAGATATCAGTATATGTATTTGCATTTGTTTTATTTTGGAGTACAAAACAAAATGTTGAAAAATATATAAAATGGGAATTATGGACTTTACGGCCACGAGCCTAAATAAATATATTGAATGATATGAGCAAAATATGTTTAATAGTAAAATAATTCAGTTTGTCTCTCTACAAGTCCAGCACACTATTTAACAATTTGATTAATTCGTATATTTGATATCTCCATAAAGTTCCGACAACCCTAAAAAATTCTGAATGTTTGATGGCTTGTTCGACATAAACTCAAAACTCTGAAGTTGTTCTATTTAGTCATTTTTTTCCATTTTTTTTCCCTCGGCGTTTTTTTTTTTTTTTCTTAATTGGTGTGTCCTTCATGTCGTAACAATTGGTGAACTTTATGTGTTTAGCGCTGACCTTTACATCTGCAATGCTGGACTTTAAATGTCAAGGGCTAGACTTGATACCCCAAGCACTGGACTTTATATCTACAGCGCTAGACTTTGCATCTCCTGCTCTAATTTTTTATCTCCAGCGCTAAACTTTATATTTCCAGCGCTAAACTTTATATTTCCAGCGCTAAACTTTATATCTACAGCGCTCGACGTTATATCTCCGGCTCTAGACTTTTTGTCTCGCCTTGACTGAGTCAAAAAGCGAAACATAGGTATGCAGTTTCCAGCGTCGTCGGCGTCGTCAACAATGTATTATTTACGAATAGGTGATTTCATGGGGAACCAATAGTGTTGGTCAATGATACATGTATTTGGTATGCAGTTGTACTAACATTGGCAATCTTATTTCCATGGAGATTAATTGGCCTTGCCGCCTCAGTCATGGTTTATTGACTTTGAAACCTTTGCTTTGATTCCAAATTATTTGTATTTGTTTGTGATTATGTCAGTTTATGGGAAACCACTAGTAGTAGGTTAATGATATCTTTTCCATGGTAATAATTTTGCGCTGCCCCCTCATTCATGGTCTATTGACTTTAAAACTCTTGCTTATCTTACATATATTCGTTTGTGATTAGGTCAGTTTATGGGGAACCACTAGTAGTAGGTCAGTGTTATTTGGTATCCAGCTGCATAAGCATTGATACATCTCATTTACATGGAGATTATTTGGCTCTGCCCCTTAGTCATGGTCTACTGACTTTAAGACTCTTGCTAAGCTTAAATATTTTAGTTTGTTGTTAGGTCAGTTTATGGGCAACCAGTGGTAGGTCAATGGTATTTAGTATGAAGCTGTATTAATATTGGCACATTTTATTTCCATGGAGATTATTTTGGCTCTGCCCTTTCAGTCATGGTCTATTTACTTTGAATATTTTGCATATCTTACATATAAAAGTATTGGTATTTCAATTTCAACATTTACATTTTACTATCAAAATAACAAAAAGGCGAGACATGTCTTTGTGTTAACAGTTTATTATATATCTACTGTACACGCCTGTGTATTGTGGAATAAAATGTTATTATTTTATTTTTAAAAAATCATCTTAACAGTATCAAAAAAAAAAAATATCGAACTTCGGAAAAGTCAAAACGGAAAGTTCCTAATCAAATGCAAAATCAAAAGCTCAAACACATGAAACGAATGGAAAACAACTGTCATATTCCTGATTTGGTACAGGCATTTTCTGATGTAGAAAATGGTGTATTAAACATTGTGTTATATAGTTGTTATAGTTAGCTTAACCTCTCACTTGTATGAAAGTCGCAGTGAACAAAACAAACAGTCATAATAGGAAAAAAATACAAAAAGTAGGGGTTCAACAGTCAACATTGTGTTAAAATTTTAATCACTAGAAAAACAAACAAATATGTCAACAAAGAAAAACAAAAAGGCATATAGACAAAGCAAATAAGAAAAAACAAAAGACAAAAATATAAAAAAAAATTACGATAGCACAATAACACAATTGTGGGATGTATAAGTACCGAGGCACGTCAAACGGATGTACAGAAAATAAATAAAAGTGATAAATTACATAGACAAATAAAAGAACACTATAACACGTAATTAAAATGATAAACAATGTCAGTACCTAGAATCTATACTTAAAGACCATCATGTATTATTTGTGAACTTGATACGGAACATTTATCAACAAGGTTTTGGTATCTTCCGATGAACTTTTTTAGAAAAAGGACGAGACGTTCTTTGACATAACCCTGGTTCATCAACTTTATTCTTAGACACTGAGTAGCAGCCGAAATCTCTTGAATACCGAATGAGTTGGGAAATGTGTATCCCATATACAGGGGAAGGTTGTATATGGCTACTTAGGTTGGGAAAACACACCAAAACAGGTAACTATAATGAATGCTTATCTGGGCTTTTTGAGATGGTCCCTACTATAGAATGTAGTTATATTGGTACTGTACATCAGCGCCAGAATCGTATTGACTTTTCCAACACGTCTAATAGTATCTGGAATGTAGTATGACTGTTTTTTTCCCATATCAATTTTTTTCGTCTTTAAATGTTACATCAATCCATTTAGTATCATTGTAAATCATATACTTTCTATCTGATTTTCAATCGGTTTTGTCGGAAACTATTACATACAAATTCAACATTTTGATAATATAATACTTCCATGTTCGAAGCAACATTTTACAAAAACATGAATTATATTTTGTTTCTTGAGTTAAATAATGTTTTGATTCAATTTGAAATGAATTAAAGAGGGGGCGAATGAGTAATATTGTTGTACACGTTAAATATATCAGTTAATGTTTTTAACAATTATAGTGCATTATATCAAAACACTTTCTACAATTATTGTTTTGAACTTGAGTTTGGTCCTGAACATATATGTCAAATTTTTCATGGTAGTACCGAAGATCTCGTGATAGGTTATGGATAAGTCATTTTGCGGCCACAGTATATAAGGACGGGAGCGAAACTGGGGTCCACATATATAAGTCGTCGGAGATGACAGAAAGGCCATTTGACACAAAGTGACAAAATCAATTATCTGTAATGTTATACTGAACTATTTAAACAGATCGCCAGGGTTAATTTACCGTAGATACGAAATAAATAGATAACGCCAAAATGTCTAGCCTAACGAAAACCATGGAAAAAGCACTTCGGGGTATTAAGATTTTGTTTCGATTGTCACTTATGAGTTTTGTATACTGTGTGACTGCCATACAAAATTTTGTGGTATCTATGATGAGTTTATTTGGGACATTTTCCATGTTAGGAAATAGTTGTTACCCACACTTCGCCTAGACTTCTGCATACATCAATGACTTTAATATTGAGACAGCAACCTAACAACAAATTGGTAACCGAACAACATATAGACAAGACATAAAAAATCTTAAAACAACAGACAGATCACAGGCATTTGTCTCTGAAAAAAATTCATATGTACCTTAATGTTATATTAAAGTATATAAGGGGGAACAAAAGTGCCTGTGAGACAGATGTAATATTTTGAGAAAATATTTTTAGCAGCATAAGGGGAGATTATTCAAAACATTGAAAAGAAAATAAAAATCTGATCAATTTACATATACATAGAAAATATTACTTCTTAAAGTATATATAAAGTACTTGCATAAGTTGTGCCCCTGTCTATCAATGCAATAACATTCCCCACCCTCAATATATATTTTAAAGGGTAAAGGACCAATAACTCCTGAATGACAAAAATGATTGTAAAATATGAAGAAAAAATAGTTTTAAATGTAGAAAATCAACAAATTTCAGACAACATTAAACTTCCGTTCAGTTCAGTAACTATGATGCCAGGTTTTGATTATTCTAGTATCCACATCTGATGCACATCGCCGAAAGGCGGTTTCACAGTAACTCTGGTTTTGATTGTGGATAAAAGATTAATTGGGGGTCCCTGTAAAGTGAGAAACAGAAAAGAAACGTACATAACAAAACGAAACGAATCCTGACGAAACAAAACGAAATATGTATAGTAAGAAACGACACACAAAGAAACGAAACATTTGTTTTAAGGAACGAATCATAGAAAAATCTTTCTGACGAGAAATATCTAATTTACTGAAATTGAAAATTAATAAATTTGATAACTATTAACCTATCATAAACAACAGGTGTCGTTCTAGTGATTGGTCAATAACATTGATATATGAAATGTGAAATGCATGTCAATGAGACACCTGCCCACAGTGACAAAAACCAGAGGTCATCTGGAGGTAAACATATAGTTTTCAACAGAGCACAATAAACCGGCGTTTATTCAGTATGTCAAGCCCAAAATCGCCCTGCGTCGAATAGCAACATGTAATAGTCGTTTCCTAGTGTAATGGTGATACAGTAGCATACAACATTGAGAAAACAACGATACGTGTTGATAATCATCCTTAAGCAAAATAACATTTCCTCAATCATCTTTCTCTAATTTTAAAAAGGCGATTCTAAATCAAACAGGAAATGCTATTCATAAATCAGTTGTTACAATTCCATCTGGTTTCTCGGGTCAGAAACAGGAGGTCCATTGATAATTCTAGGCTACTAAAATTGTAATTCAACGGATGTTGTTGGTTTAGTCTGTCATATTTGTTTTTCGTGAATTGGTCTATTATAAATAAGGCCGTTGGGTTTTTCGTTTGAATTGTTTCTCATTTTTCATTTCGAGGCCTTTTAAAGCCGATTTTACGGTATGGGTTTTTCTCATAGTTGAAGGACGAACGTTGACCTATAATTGATTATATCTTCGTCATTTGAATGCTGGTGTGTAGTTCTCTCAGTGGCAATCATACCAAATTTTCTTATTTTTATTTTGGTGTATAATTTCTGACGGCTTCGTTGCAAATATTAAAATATATTAGATCCAACTTAGAACAATTTAAAATATTTGTGATATGACGTATACATGTAGTGTTTTGTACTTCCTAAGTTTGTCTTTGAAACAATCTTTTGTTCACAGAAAACGCCAATTTTTGAGAAAATATCCAAATTCGGAGACCGTTATCGATCCGTGTCTTATACGCTTTCGCGCATGCTCAGTCGACGAACTGCCTGCAGAATTTAACATTATTTAATGAATGGCTATTATTTATTTTGAATTTGTTGAACCATAAAATTAATGTTTGACTCTTTACATTGAATAATCCGCGAAGCGGATTATGTAAAATGTGAAGAGTCAAAAATTAATTTTATGGTTCAATCAATTCAAAATAAATTATTGCCATTCATTATAAATAAATTTCTATCAAAAATAAGGCTCAATGATCTTTTTATATTATTTATATTTACAATAACAACGTACACACATGTTGTCGTATGAATACACAACGTCAGAGTGGGCGTGTTGCCATAAAAATTGAAAATAAAACATTGAAAATAAAACTAATACTTTTAACCAATCAAAAGACAGTAAATACACCAAATTTATTTATATATAAATAATATAGGACATTGGTGTAGATACAAATCACACCATTCCAGACCCTTTTGTATTCCACATAATTAATATTACCAATAATTAACAAGATTCCGGTCGAATCCGATATCGATTCTAATAGTATATGTTACAAAATTACCTGATCCCTGTTACCTAATCTGTATGTTCCGCCTCTGTCAGGCGCACAACCAAACGGTGTATTCAGGATTTGCTATAAACACGGGTAATAATCACACCTGATCTTTGTCATTATACAGGGAATAACTGTGCACCTTATAATCAACGTGACTTAACCAAATGACAATACGAATTCTAAAAATCAAGGCTAAAAATAAGTAGTAGGTTCTTTAATTCAGTCACATGTGCGATGTAGCGGGTATGGTCTAGTGACTTAAAACGTGAATCATTTGCATTCATCATTGTTATCAGTTAAATGTGAGGCTCAAGTGGGTCAGCTAAGCTACAGTTCCTGGAATTTGTACATCATTCAAATGTTAATGCTTTTTCTCAAATGTAAAACTGAAAATTGATTAATTGATTGCTTAACGTCCAGTGGCAAATATTTCATACATGCACAGGACGAGAACAAATTACCGATACATGCAAAAGATAGGTCCGGTAATAGGGGTCGACTGGAACGAAGGGCGGGAAAATTTGGACTGCCACATGAACCTTAGTGTATATTCGATAGGAAAAGAAATGTATCCATAGAAAAGGCCACCTAAGGACTCATCAAAGAGTTGTTGCAAGGGTTCTTAACGTACTGTACACGAGGCATCGGATTTCACGCCCCCATTCTGACTGGACGTGGCTGCGTTTTTATTCATCCTGCAAACCAAACGGACTCCCCATTTTGGCAAGGGTTTTACTGCCATTCAGAACAAGACAAGAACAATACCATATTTCTATTCCCAAGTAATGGTAGATGATGTTCAAACAGAAAACAATGAATGAGCTTAAAAGATTTAACACACTTATTTAAACAGGCCATGATACAGTTAAATCATAATCTGTGTAAAAATGTTCTAATGACATTTCTACTGTATTGTAAGTTTTACATGTATTTGTCGCCATAGTAAAATCATCTAATTTTTCTACTTCCATGGCTAGATTTTCAATAGAAGCTTGGCATTGGAGTTGGTTCCTTGTCTGCTTTTTGGTTTTTACTGCCTGAAAGCTTCCAATGACAACGAAACAAAGCGACAGCAATTACATTGCGACTATCAGTATGCTAAGCCTTTTTTTTTTTTTTTATTAAAATATTATATTTGAGAGAAATAAATCCAATTTGTCTTACTTAAACCATTACTCAAGTATATTTGACAAATTCTTATTCAAATAGTAAGAAAAAGGGTAACCCATTCTTAATCAATTACTTCTTTGAAACAAAGCAATTCTTTATTATGATAATAATAACATAACTAAATATAGATAACGATCTCTTTTTTTGCTTGATCTTTGTTTGAGATGGTCCCCACTATGGCCTGTTGTAGTATTGGTATCCAACATCAGCGCCAGAAATCGTATTGACTTTTCTTACACGTCTAATAAGACAGACTGTTATTATACGTGTATGTGTGTTGTTTTTTATGATTCAAATATGTTTTATAGAAATAAGAAGATGTGGTATAATTGCCAATGAGACAACATCCACCAGAGAACAAATGACATAGAAGTTATAATAACAACTAACGGCCACCGTAAGGCTTTCAACACTGAGCTAAACCTATATCGCTTAGTCAGTTATAAAAGGCCCCGAAATGACAAATAAAAAACAATTCAAACTAGAAAAACAAATATGATATACAGCAACAAACGACAACCACTGAATTACAGGCACATACAGAATAAGGCGGGGTTTAACATGTTTTGCCCGTTTGGCACTTTTAAATTTTTGAACATAGCGCCACTTAAAACCTTGCTCAAACGATGCGCCTGTTTCTCTTCTATAAGACCTATATAGCCATACCCTGTGACGCCCCTCATTATTTTTCCCTAGAAGCTATGAAATAGGCCAATCCCCTGTTTTTGTCCAAATTTTTCAAATTTCGAGCCCTAGTTTCAGAATTTTGAACATAGCGCCACTCGAATCCTTGCACAAACGACACGCCTGTTTCTCTTCTACAAGACCTATATAGCAATTACCCGTGACACCCCTCATTATTTTTCTCTAGAAGCCATGAAAAGGCCAATCCTCTGTTTTGGTCCAATTTTTTTTAATTTTGAGCCCTAGTTTAAGATTTTTGAACTTAGCACCACTCGAAACCTTGCGTAAATGTTGCGCCTGTTTCTCCTTAACAAAACCTATATAGCTATACCCCGTGAAACCCCTCAATATTTTCTCTAGAAATTAAGGAATTGGCCAACCTTCTTGTTTTTGTTCAAATATTTCAAAATTCGAGCCATTGTTTCAGATTTTTGAACATAGCGCCACTCGTAACCTTGCCTAAAAGACAAGCCGGTTTCTCTTGAACAAAACCTATATAGCTTTACCCGTGATACCCTCATTATTTTCTCTAGAAACCTTGAAATAGACCAACACCCCTGTCTGTGTCTAAATTTTTCAAATTTTGATTCCTAGTTTAAGATTTTGAACATAGCGCCACTCGAAACTTTGCGCAACCGACAAGTCTGTTTCTCTTTTAAAAGGCCTAAATTGCCATACCCCGTGACACCCCTCATTGTTTTACTCTAGAAGCCATTAAATAGGCCAACCCCCTGTTTTTGTCCTAATTGTTTCAAATTTTGAGCCTTAGTTTAAGATTTTTTAACATAGCGCTATTCGAAACCTTACGCAAACGTTGCGCCTTCTTCTCCTTCTAAAGACCTTTATAGCCATACCCCGTGAAACCCCCCAATATTTTTCTTTAGAAGTTATGGAATAGGCCAACCCCCTTGTTTTTGTACAAGTTTTTCAAAATTCGAGCAATAGTTTCAGATTTTTTATCATAGCGCCATTCGTAACCGTGTGCAAACGATGCGCCTGTTTCTCCTTTACAAGACCTATATAGCCATACCATGTGAAACCACTCCATGATTTTCTCTAGAAGTTAGGGAATAGGCCAACCCCGTGTGTTTATCCAAACTTTTCAAAATTCGAGCCCTAGTTTTAGATTTTTTAACATAGTGCCACTCGAAACCTTAAGCAAAAGATGCGCTCGTTTCTCCTCTTCAATACCTATATAGCTATAACCCATGATACCCCTTATTATTTTTTCTCTAGAAGCCAGGAAAAAGGCCTACCTTCCTGTTTTTGTCCAAATTTTTCAAATTTCGAGACCTAGTTTCAGATTGTTGAACAAAGTGCCACTCGAAACCTTGCCCAAAACACAAGCCGGTTTCTCTTTTACAAGACATATATAGCTTTCCCCATGACACCCTCATTATTATTCTCTAGAAACCATGAAATATCCCAACACCCCTGTCTGTGTCCAAATTTTTCAAATTTCGAGCCATTGTTTCAGATTTTTGAACATAGCGCCACTCGTAACCTTGCCCAAAAGACAAGCCGATTTCTCTTGAACAAAACCTATATAGCTTTACCCTGTGACACCCTCATTATTTTTCTCACGAAACCTTGAAATAGACTAACACCCCTGTCTGTGTCTAAATTTTTCAAATTTTGAGTCCTAGTTTAAGATTTTGAACATAGCGCCAATCGAAACTTTGCGCAACCGACAAGACTGTTTCTCTTTTAAAAGGCCTAAATTGCCATACCCCTGACACCTTCATTATTTTTTTATAGAAGCCATGAAATAGGCCAACCCCCTGTTTTTGTCCAAATTTTCAAATTTTGAGCCCTAGTTTTAGATGTTTAAACATAGCGCCACTCGACACTTTGCGCAACCGACAAGTCTGTTTCTCTTAAACAAGATTTACATAGCCATACCCCGAGACATTTTGGCAAGGGTTTTACTGCCATTCAGAACAAGACAAAAAACATACCATATTTCTATTCCCAAGTAATGGTAGATGATGTTCAAACAGAAAACAATGAATGAGCTTAAAAGATTTAACACACTTATTTAAACAGGCCATGATAAAGTTAAGTCATAATCTGTGTAAAAAGGTTCTAATGACTATTCTACTGTATTGTAAGTTTTCCATGTATTTGTCGCCATAGTAAAATCATCTAATTTCTCTACTTCCATGGCTAGATTTTCCATAGAAGCTTGGCATTGGAGTTGGTTCCTTGTCTGCTTTTTGGTTTTTACTGCCTGAAAGCTTCCAATGACAACGAAACAAAGCGACAGCAATTACATTGCGACTATCAGTATGCTAAGCCTTTTTTTATTAAAATATTATATTTGAGAGAAATAAATCCAATTTGTCTTACTTAAACCATTACTCAAGTATATTTGATAAATTCTTATTCAAATAGTAAGAAAAAGGGTAACCCATTCTTAATCAATTACTTCTTTGAAACAAGGCAATTTTTTATTATGATAATAATAACATAACTAAATATAGATAACGATCTCTTTTTTTGCTTGATCTTTGTTTGAGATGGTCCCCACTATGGCCTGTTGTAGTATTGGTATCCAACATCAGCGCCAGAAATCGTATTGACTTTTCTTACACGTCTAATAAGACAGACTGTTATTATACGTGTATGTGTGTTGTTTTTATGATTCAAATATGTTTTATAGAAATAAGAAGATGTGGTATAATTGACAATGAGACAACATCCACCAGAGAACAAATGACATAGAAGTTATAATAACAACTAACGGCCACTGTAAGGCTTTCAACACTGAGCTAAACCCATACCGCATAGTCAGTTATAAAAGGCCCCGACATGACAAATAAAAAACAATTCAAACTAGAAAAACAAATATGATACACAGCAACAAACGACAACCACTGAATTACAGGCACATACAGAATGAGGCGGGGTTTAACATGTTTTGCCCGTTTGGCACTTTTAAATTTTTTAACATAGCGCCACTTAAAACCTTGCTCAAACGATGCGCCTGTTTCTCTTCTATAAGACCTATATAGCCATACCCTGTGACGCCCTCATTATTTTTCCTAGAAGCTATGAAATAGGCCAATCCCTGTTTTTGTCCAAATTTTTCAAATTTCGAGCCCTAGTTTCAGAATTTTGAACATAGCGCCACTCGAATCCTTGCACAAACGACACGCCTGTTTCTCTTCTACAAGACCTATATAGCAATTACCCGTGACACCCCTCATTATTTTTCTCTAGAAGCCATGAAAAGGCCAATCCTCTGTTTTGGTCCATTTTTTTTTTTTAATTTTGAGCCCTAGTTTAAGATTTTTGAACATAGCACCACTCGAAACCTTGCGTAAACGTTGCGCCTATTTCTCCTTAACAAAACCTATATAGCTATACCCCGTGAAACCCCTCAATATTTTCTCTAGAAATTAAGGAATTGGCCAACCTTCTTGTTTTTGTTCAAATATTTCAAAATTCGAGCCATTGTTTCAGATTTTTGAACATAGCGCCACTCGTAACCTTGCCTAAAAGACAAGCCGGTTTCTCTTGAACAAAACCTATATAGCTTTACCCCGTGACACCCTCATTATTTTCTCTAGAAACCTTGAAATAGACCAACACCCTGTCTGTGTCTAAATTTTTCAAATTTTGATTCCTAGTTTAAGATTTTGAACATAGCGCCACTCGAAACTTTGAGCAACCGACAAGTCTGTTTCTCTTTTAAAAGGCCTAAATTACCATACCCCTGACACCCTCATTATTTTTCTATAGAAGCCATGAAATAGGCCAACCCCCTGTTTTTGTCCAAATTTTCAAATTTTGAGCCCTAGTTTTAGATTTTTAAACATAGCGCCACTCGAAACTTTGCGCAACCGACAAGTCTGTTTCTCTTAAACAAGATTTACATAGCCATACCCCGAGACACCCCTCATTATTTTTCTCTAGAAGCTATGAAATAGGCCAACCCCCTGTTTTTGTCCAAATTTTCAAATTTTGAGCCCTAGTTTCAGATTTTTGAACATAGCGCCACTCGAAACTTTGCGCAACCGACAAGCCTTTTTCTCTTTTACAAGGCCTATATATCCATACCCCTGACACCCTCATTATTTTTCAATAGAAGCCATGAAATAGGCCAACTACCCCTGTTATTGTCCATATTTTTCAAATCTCGAGCCATAGTTTCAGATCTTTTGGCAAAGCGCCACTCGAAACTCTGTGCAAACGATACGCCTGTTTCTCTTCTATAATACCTATATAGCCATACCCCGTGACATCCCTCATTATTTCTCTCTAGAAGCTATGGAATAGGCCAATCCTCTGTTTTTGTCCAAATTTTTCAAATGTTGACCCTTAGTTTAAGATTTTTGAACATAGCGCCACTCGAAACCTTGCGCAAACGACAAATCTGTTTCTCTTTTACAAAACCTATATAGCCATTACCCGTGACACCCTTATTATTTGTCTATATAAACCATCAAATAGGCCAACACCCCCCCCCCCCCTTTTTGTCAATATTTTTCAAATTTCAAGCCCTAGTTTCAGATTTTTGAACATAATGCTACTCCAAACATTGCGAAAACGACAAGCCTGTTTCTCTTCTACAAGAGCTATATTGCCATAACTCATGACACTCTCATTATTTTTCTTTAGAAGCCATGCAATAGGCCAACCCTCTGTTTTTGCCCTAATTGTTTCAAATTTTCAGCCTTAGTTTAAGATTTTTGAACATAGCACCACTCGAAACCTTGCACAAACGTTGCACCTGTTTCTCCTTAACAAGACCTATATAGCCATACCCCGTGAAACCCCTCAAAATTTTTCTCTAGAAATTAAGGAATTGGCCAACCTTCTTGTTTTTGTTCAAATATTTCAAAATTCGAGCCCTAGTTTCAGATTTTTTAACATAGCGCCACTCGAAACCTTGTGCGCACGATGTGGCTGTTTCTCCTCTACGATACCCTATATAGCTATAACCCATGAGACCCCTCATTATTTTTTCTCTATAAGCCATAAAATAGGCCAACCCCCTTGTTTTTGTCCAAATTTTTCAATTTACCCCTCGTTTCAGATTTTTTATCATAACGCCACTCGAAACCTTGTGCAAACGATGTGCCTGTTTCTCTTCTACAATACCCCATATAGTTATACCCCATGAGACCCCTCATTATTTTTCTCTATAAGCCATGAAATAGCCCAACCCCTCAGTTTTTGTCCAAATTTTTCCAAATTCGAGCCCTAGTTTCAGATTTTTTATCACAGCGCCACTGGAAACCTTGTGCAAACGATGTGCCTGTTTCTCTTCTACAATACCCCATATAGCTATACCCCATGAGACCCCTCATTATTTTTTCTCTATACGCCATGAAATAGGCCAACCCCTCTGTTTTTGTCCCGAGCCATAGTTTCAGACTTTTTAACATAGCGCAACTCGAAACTTTGCGAAAACGATACGCCTGTTTCTCCTCTACATGACCTTTATAGCCATACCCCATGACATACCTCATTATTTTCTCTAGAAGCCATGGAATATGCCAACTCTCTTGTTTTTGTCTAAATTTTTCAATTTACCTCTAGTTTCAGATTTTTGAACATTGCCCCTTGATCAAACAATGCGCCTGTTTCTCTTCTACAAGAACTGTATAGCCATATCCCGTGACACCCTCATTTTATGTTTTTGTATAAGCCATGAAATAGGCCAAACCCCCTGTTTTTGTTCAAATGTTTTTAATTTAGAGGCATAGTTTCAGATATTTTAGCAAAGCGCCACTCGAAACCCTGTGCAAACGATGCACCTGTTTCTCTTCTACAAGACCTATATAGCCATACCCCGTGACACCCCTCATTATTTTTCTCTAGAAGCCATGGAATAGGCCAACCCTCCTGTTTCGAGTTCTTGTTTCAGATTTTTGAACAAAGCGCAACTCGAAACCTTGCGCAATCGATACGCCTGTTTCTCTTTTTTACAAGACCCATATAACCTTTACCCGTGACACCCTAATTATTTTTCTCTACAAGCCATGAAATAGGCCAACCCCTGCTTGTGTCCAAATTTTTCTAATTTCGAGCCCTTATTTCAGATTTTTGAACATAGCGCCACTCGAAACCTTGGGCAAACGTTGCGCCTGTTTCTTATTTATAAGACCTATATAGCCATACCCGTGAAACCCCTCAATATTTTTCTCCAGAAGTTAAGGAATAGGCCAACCCCTTGTTTTCGTCCAATTTTTCAAATTTCGAGCCCTAGTTTCAGATTTATTAACATAGCGCCAATAGAAAACTTGCCCAAAAGACGAGACTGTTTCTCTTTACAAGACCTATATAGCTTTAGCCCGTGACACCCTCATTTTTCCCCTAGAAACCATGAAATAGCCCAACACCCTGTCTGTGTCCAAATTTTTCAAATTTCGAGCCATTGTTTCAGATTTTCACTATAGCCCACTCGAAACCTTTCGAAAACGATACGCCTGTTTCTCCTCTACAAGACCTGTATAGCCATACCCCGTGCCTTCTCTCATTGTTTTTCTGTAGAAGCCATAGAGTACCAACCACCTTATTTTTGTCCAAATTTTTCAATTTACCCCTAGTTTCAGATTGTTGAACATTGCCCCACTCGAAACCTAGATCAAACAATGCGCCTGTTTCTCTTCTACAAGACCTATATAGCCGTACCCCGTGACACCCTCATTTTTTTTCTCTAGAAGCCATGGAATAGGCCAACCCTCCTGTTTTTGTCCAAATTTTTCTAATTTCGAGTTCTTGTTTCAGATTTTTGAACATAGTGCCACTCGAAACCTTGCGCAAACAACAAGCCGGTTTCTCTTTTACAAGACCTATATAGCCATACCCCATAACACCCCTCATTATTTTTCTCTAGAAGCTATTGAAAACGCCAACCCCCTTTTTTTGTCCAAAATTTTCAAATTTTGACCCCTAGTTTCAGATTTTTTTAACATAGCACCACTCGGTCCTTGTGCAAACGATGCGCCTGTTTCTCTTCTACAAGACCCATATAGCCATACCCCGTCACATCTTCATTATTTTTCTCTAGAAGCCATGGAATAGGCCAACCCTCCTGTTTTTGTCCAAATTTTTCTAATTTCGAGTTCTTGTTTCAGATTTTTGAACAAAGCGCAACTCGAAACCTTGCGGAATCGATACGCCTGTTTCTCCTTTACAAGACCCATATAACCTTACCCCGTGACACCCTCATTATTTTTCTCTACAAGCCATGAAATAGGCCAACCCCCCTGCTTGTGTCCAAATTTTTCTAATTTCGAGCCCTTGTTCCAGATTTTTTAACATAGCGCTACTCGAAACCTTGGGCAAACGTTGCGCCTGTTTCTCATTTATAAGACCTATATAGCCATACCCCGTGAAACCCCTCAATATTTTTCTCCAGAAGTTAAGGAATAGGCCAACCCCCTTGTTTTCGTCCAAATTTTTCAAATTTCGAGCCCTAGTTTCAGATTTATTAACATAGCGCCATTAGAAAGCTTTCCCAAAAGACGAGACTGTTTCTCTTTTACAAGACCTATATAGCTTTTGCCCGTGACACCCTCATTTTTCTTCCCTAGAAACCATGAAATAGCCCAACACCCCTGTCTGTGTCCAAATTTTTCAAATTTCGAGCCATTGTTTCAGATTTTTCACTATAGCGCCACTCGAAACCTTTCGAAAACGATACGCCTGTTTCTCCTCTACAAGACCTGTATAGCCATACCCCGTGCCTTCTCTCATTATTTTTCTGTAGAAGCCATAGAGTACCAACCACCTTATTTTTGTCCAAATTGTTCAATTTACCCCTAGTTTCAGATTGTTGAACATTGCCCCACTCGAAACCCAGATCAAACAATGCGCCTGTTTCTCTTCTACAAGACCTATATAGCCGAACCCCGTGACACCTCTCATATTTTTGTTTTCTCTAGAAGCCATGAAATAGGCCAACCCCTTAGTTTTTGTCCAAATTTTTAAATTTCGAGCCCTAGTTTCAGATTTTTGAACATATTGCCATTCGAAACCTTGCGCAAACAACAAACAGGTTTCTCTTTTAGAAGATCTATATAGCCAAACCCCAAGACACCCCCTTATTTGTTTTTCTCTAGAAGCCATGAAATAGGCCAACCCCTTAGTTTTTGTCCAATTTTTTCTAATTTCGAGCCATAGTTTCAGATATTTTAGCAAAGCGCTACTCAAAACTCTGTGCAAACGATGCGCCTGTTTCTCTTCTATAAGACCTATAAAGCAATACCCCGTTTCATCGCTCATTATTTTGTTTTAGAAGCTATGGAATAGGCCAACCCCCTTGTTTTTGTACAAATTTTTCAAAATTCGAGCCCTAGTTTCAGATTTTTTAACATAGTGCCACTCGAAACCTTGTACAAAAGATGCGCTTGTTTCTCCTCTACAATACCTATATAGCTATTCCCTATGATACCCCTTATTATTTTTTCTCTTAAAGCCAGGAAATAGGCCTACCCCCTGTTTTTGTCCAAATTTTTCAAATTTCGAGACCTAGTTTCAGATTGTTGAACAAAGAGCCACTCAAAACCTTGCCCAAAAGACAAGCCGGTTTCTCTTTTACAAGACCTATATAGCTTTACCACGTGACACCTCATTATTTATCTCTAGAAACCATGAAATAGCTCAACACCTCTGTCTGTGTCCAAATTTTTCAAATTTCGAGCCATTGTTTCAGATTTTTTAACATAGCTTCACTCGAAACCTTGCGAAAACGACAAGCCTGTTTCTCTTTTACAATACCTATATAGCAATACCCCGTGACACCCCTCATTTTTTTTCTCCAGAAGCCATGAAATAGGCCAACCTCCTTGTTTTTTTCTAAATTTTTCAAATTTCGAGCTCTAGTTTCAGATTATTGAACATAGTGCCACTCGAAACCTTGCCCAAACAACAAGCATGTTTCTCTTTTACAATACCTATATAGCAATACCCCGTGAATAATGACAAATACATGTGTAAACTAAGTTTTTATAGTTAATGATGCCAGATTTTTAAAATGCAGCGAAAAGTATAATAAGTTCTTTTTTTTATTTGTAAACACGCAGCAGCTCTTGAGATAAAAAAAAAAAAGTGACTGTGATAAAAAAAAAAAATATTTTGCTTGAAATAAAACGAGAAAGCTGGTAGTTATTTAATAGCCAATAAAGGGACCAAACTGAGCATGCTTGATGAATGCCAATGGATATTGTACGCAAACATTAATCTATATGAAGGTATCGTCTGATCAAAAATTTAATTTCGTCGAGAATATAAAATAATATTTGCCACGGTACGTTAAGCAAATTTAATTGAACAAATTCCGTCCCGAACTTTTAAAAATTCACATTGAAACATATCTTTTTTTTTTGGGTCTAATTCACCTGGAAAATTAAAATTTCGTTTAGCTTAAACAGTTTTGAATGCGCCCCGTACTCGTATACCGGATACCAAATATACAGGATCACTGTTTGTCTTGAGTCTGATAGTGCTCTGCTAGTCATTACTAAATTTATATATACGTGTAAAACTATACAATTTAACTCATCTGCCTTCAACACGAAGTCATGGCTAACACCGAACAGCATGCTATAAGGTGCCTTAAAATGACTAGTGTGAAACAAAATATGCGAATAATTCTCGAGACTTAATCGACATTGTTTTAATAAGATCAGAACCATATATGTGTATTTTTAAGCAAAAGATATAAGTTTGTAAGAAAAATATTGACGTACCAATTCTAATAGCTAAGAAAATTTCCTTTTGCTAAACGATGATAACATTTTAACATTTTGGTATACCTTATACTTCATAAGCTATTTCTGAAACGACTTCTCGCCTTGAACATGTATGAAATGTTTGCCACTGGACGTTAAACAACCATTGATCAATCATTCAAAATGTGCTTTAAAAATGAATTAAGCCGCAATGTATCCATCAATGAGTGCTGTTGTTTGTTTGTCCATTTAACATATACTGAATTCGTTATTGTCCAGAATTATATTCCTTAGAAGAGTTCAAGTATGTCAATAAATTCATAGGGTATCATGTGCTATTTGAAATTTTTCAGTGAAATCAGTATTGTGTGTCCAACGTTCTTTCATGCATATCAAATGTTGTATCCACTTTTTGCTGTTCGTA
Organism: Mytilus coruscus; assembly: GCA_017311375.1. Taxonomy (NCBI): domain Eukaryota; kingdom Metazoa; phylum Mollusca; class Bivalvia; order Mytilida; family Mytilidae; genus Mytilus; species Mytilus coruscus. The sequence goes on from CM029605.1 coordinate 76,879,198, forward strand.
GTCTGTTAGTCCTCGGTCTCCAAACTTTAGCACACACTTATGTAATGACCAATCTCGAAAGGGGGAACATTTTTTTTTATTAAGAAAAGACCTAAAAAAAATTTCTATATTCTATCATTCAATTAACCGATGTCATCTAAGATTTTCAACTATAGATGTTGATTTAAAAAAAAACAATAATAAGTCCCAATGTTTTTTTTTTTTTTTTTGATGGCAAACATAACTTATGGGTTATTTTCTCATGCAAAATAATTATTTTTCATTTTTCAAGATAATAGTGTAATCAGATATGTTCTTTGACACGTGTCTTACGGTTCACCGATTTTCGGCATAATCAAAGAAAATCAGCAAGTGCCTAAACATTAGTTTTAAGAATGTTGATGCTGTATTAATATATGGAACATGTCTTCATACCAAAATAGAGTATTCACATTTAATTTTCTTGTAAATGAAATTGGGAATTAAAATGGGGATAATGGACGTCATACTCAACTCCAAAATATATAAAAGAAACTAAAATTAAAATTATACAAGACTAACAAAGGCCAGAGGCTCCTGACTTGTGACAGGCGCAAAATGCGGCGAGGTTAAACATGTTCCTATTTTTTTTTCGAATTGTCTTTTTGTGAAATTATTCAGCAACAAATTAATCTATATATTTTTAATACAATGAAACAAGATTTTTAAAAGGAATGAAGTATTTTTCGTTCTTTATATTCACAGGAAATAAACAATTTGTCAAAAAAAAAATAAAACTCCGCCCATCCGTCTCTCCTCCCCTGAAATCCATAAAAGAATGAATTGACATTTTATTAAGAATAAATGTAAAATCATAGATAAACTGCTATTGTATTCTTATTAAGATCTACATTTTAACAGATTCGGGGACTAATATTTCTCTAAAAGTCCAGGCATACACTAATATTTGTGTGTTTTTTGTTTCAAGTTGTTTCAATTATCATTTACATGTATGAGGCTATAAATGGGACCACCATTTATAAGTATATGAATGGGGTTTACAGATTTGAGAATTATGGGGAAACTAAGTTAATAAAAAGCGAGGCCAAAAAAAAACTAGATAACAGAATATAGAGGTGGTGTAACCCGAATAATTCAGTCGTTATATTTCGCTGATCTACGATTACTACATAAATTCACAATTTTATGAATGTTGACATTGATAGAAATAGTTTTTTTGAAAATATTTTATCGAACTTTAATATCGTAATCTGTAAAGTTGAACGAGACTTTTTGTACCTTTCGCATGGATTGTCTCGGATATAACGATAACTCAAATCACGTGTATTAAACATGGTATAGGCCTGAGGATATCATTTCATTATCACTTTCTAATATCCAATCCACAGACAATAGTCACACGACATCCCCGTATCTTCTAATTTTACTAGTATACGAATTACCAACAAATTTGGCATTTACCAATTGTAGACGCTAGTAAGAAAATGAATAGTTAAGTTCGAATTATTATTATTTCAAATGTCAAAAACACTTTAAGTATTATAACAGATCAACTAAAAATCAAACTAAATATGAAGTATCACAGCTCAGATCGGCCAATGTCACTCATTCGGACTTATAACTAATTGAAATACTGACACATTGCTTATAGTTTGCCTAACGCTAATTTGAATCGTAAGATATTACTGATTTAAAAACTTGTAGTATAAAAATTGAATTGCATAAATTAAAAAGAAATACATTGGGTATCTAAAGTATTTTCATCAGCTTTCCAGATGACTCTAATAATATTTACCTTTCAAATGATTTTTCTACAGAAGGTTATATATCTTAAATTCTCCCTCGCCATGCTCGTCCGAATTTAAAACATTTCTTTACTTAATCCTTGGTATAATAAATAAAACAAAACTCTAGATATAGGTTTAGTTGCTCGCAGTAACTTTTCTTTTCTATAGTAAGCAACGTTTAATGACATTATAAATCAACATATTATAACAAGTACAAACACAATTGTCCAATACATTTAAATGGATTGAAATAAAGCTTAGTATTATAATCATATACATTCTTATGTGACCGTAAATAAACTGCAAACTGTCGTAGTTACTGTACCCACATTCGATAAAATGACACCCATAATTTTTCTTTATATAATATAACGGAACCCCACCTTTTAGACCGCCAAAGTATTTCACGTGCATATATTACCTATATATATTTATAACCAAAACAACTACTCTCACTAACCAGTTTTAAAACTTATAAATAGATTAACTATTACACAGGTGAAACCCCAAGTCTCAACGAAAAGAAATTTAATTCTCTCTGGTCACTAAATTGCCCTAAAGCTAAATGTCACCGTCAAATGTATAGAAGAAGGCAAAAAACGCTTAGTTGTTAATTTTTGTGTTATTTGGTCTCTTGACGAGAGATTATACCACATCTCCTTATTTTTTTATATTTGTTTGTGTTCAATGTGCAAACAATGCAAACACATATAGTATCTTTAAAATGAAACGGTGTGTAGAAATACCGCAAAGGACTTCTAAGTGCACTAAGGACACTAAAACGATGTTTTAAGACCACAAAGAACATGGATATAAGAGGATATGAGTACATAACTCATAAATATAAAGTTTGGTATCAATAGATATTGTAATTTTAAAGTAAAATGACTTTTTAATCAGCGCGTGCCACTAGGCACGTGACCAACGGCTTATTGCAATTTCCCAATCATTAAGTTCAATCAACCATATCCAAATAACAATCGTCTTTTGATAGTTACTTATTGATTAGTTAATGATAGTTGTTGAATAAACCTAACGGTTTAGGGTGTTATAATTTCAAGCTGATGAAAGAAAAATTAAAAATTGAATTTTATGTTTACTTTGCCTTTGCTTTATTTTGTTTTGAAGGAAATTGCTTTAGTAAACTTGGTTTTTTTTTTTTTTTTAAAGAAGCCAGTTTTGAGATGGAAATTGAGAAAAAAAAAATGCTTATGAGATTTCATTTCCACATTTACAACTTTATAGTTTACATACTATCATTATACATTGAAAGACATTTGAGAGTAAAACATATTCTTCAAAACCCGATTATAAAAGTGATATAGAAAGACTTCATAAAGTAAATATTATTTTCAAAAGAGAATAACCATATTAAATTGTCTTCTATGAAAGTTGCCTATATTACGGATGTCATTGTTTTATATTGTCATTCTCCGCCATATGTGTATTTTGTATAATTATAAATCAATTATGTTATTAATATAACACATGCATTTAAAAATAATGTGAACCATATATTCTTGCTTCTAAATAAAACTCTTATAATCTTATCCTTAGTAAATCTAGTATGTGTACCCATTAAAGTATTTCGGTTGAACAAAATTACCGTTCTATAACTAAAATTTGGCCCGGTGATTTCAGAGAAGATTTTTGTAAAAGCTAACGACGACGGACGCAAGATGAGCTAAAAATAAGAGTAGAATATACGCTATTACATAGAAGTAAAAAATATAACAGACAGAAATACAAAAAGCACCATATAACTGCATTTATCATGTCTATAAAATATTTCAGGTCTGTAAAAACATCACTATTAATCAAGCATATAACAAAACAATTTCTTCTACTTAGAATATTACAGCACGTCTTGTCAACCACACCAAAAACAGTACTTTTAAAAAGATGTATACACTTATCATCATCAGATAAAATACTAAAATCACCATTACTTCTTTTAACTTCATAAAATAAACTTTCACGTAAATCTGCATATAAAGGACAGTCTAATATAATATGTTTCTCATCTTCAATTTGACATGTTCTATCAGTATACAAAGTGGATTCTAAACGGTCAAGGTTGAGCGAACATGATTTTCTATCGATTACACAGGTGACAATCATCTGATTGAGGCGAGTGTCGATAAAACACAAAATAACTTTCTAATTACAAAAGATCACCAAACATATATGACAATAAAATTTGAAATAATGTATTTTTACAAAGTCTATTCCTATATGCCATATCCTTTGTTACAGATGTATCATTCCATCAGATCCTTAGTGCACATTTTTCTTCTTATTGCACTAAGGAGGTCCTTTGCGGTATTTCTACGAATGTGCTGCCTTGGAGCCTTTATATAAGGAGACTGAATTAACGAGAGCTTCTAAACACCACCTAGGCCGCCTTTGTGCACTAAGCTCATTTAACTGGGCCAAGCCCATGATGGGATAGTGTTATGAATAAAAAAGTAAACGTACCGTCAAATGTAGTTTTTTCACAAGATATTATATTATCTGATGTTGTTTGTCAAACAAATCAATCAACAAAGAAGCATGGATATTGAGCATTTGTATAACGCTTGTACATAAGTTTAATAATGACAACTATCCATTTTGTTATAAAAAAAACATATTCATATTTTTTAATTTGAGGTTTCATATGACTTTAAGATCAATACCTCTTTATATCTTCTAATTACGAAAACACAAGAATTATTTTTTTTTAGTTTGAAGTTATTTCTCAAAGATTTATTGGATCAATTAACAAGGTGACTAGACATTACACAAGAAGAGCGCGTGCCACATTAAAATAATAACATATTTTTTTAATTTTAAATAAGGAATTGTTTTGAAACTAATTTTTTATTAAGTTTTTGAAAAAGTCATAATTATGGAAATTAGTTTAAAAGTCAAAGTTCAAAGTCATAAATAAGTGTTTCGTGTAGAAATGTTTTTGAAAGTCTAGTTTGTTTATAACTTCTCTATGTAAAACGGTTTTGTAAACTTCTTTAAATAAATTCGGACCTTCCCTTATCTGATCACCAGCATGGCTGAAGAAATTGTTCCCAGATGTATTGTGAGGTGACACGTCCAAGTATTCAAGCGGATTTCCTGTCGGAAATTATTACACAATTACATAAAGCAAGTTGGTGCATCATTTGACCTTTGAGGGTATTGATCAGTGTACACGGCCAATAACTTGTAACTTTCCATTTTGAAAATATCAGGTGTAATATACATCTTTGTCTTGCGTTCGATAGTGATATACTATAGTCATTACTTATACGCTTGTTTATAAATAACGTTTCTGGTGTTAAGAATGATATTTATGAAAATCTTAATATTCCCCAAAAAAGATCTGATAAAATAAAAATCTATTTACATATTTTCCAAGGGTATATACTCGTTGTCAATAGATATGGACATTTGAGACATACACATTATAATTGATTTCACAAAATGTACGCACTTGTCGATCATTGGTTTATACGCCTTGAAAGAATGTTATGGAACTATAATAATAATAGATAGTCGCTATTTAGAATATATACATGTATATACATATTGAATATACGAGAGAAACATTCAGAACCAATCTGATTTAAAAACAGGTCGAAGTATTACTCGCTTTAATTTGGTTCGTCGAAGTTAGGGACAAAGTAAAATTACAGATTTATCTTCTGTTAGATTATTTCGAACAGTTTAAGAAATTCGTCATCATCACAATTGTTGGGTATAATCAGAGACATATGTCTCTGGTATAATGTATAATAATGTGAACATGGTTCTAATAGTACCTTATGTCAATTTTCCTGTTACGACATGCATGTTATATATTTGCCACTGGACGTACATCAATGATCCCCAAAAAGAATTTCTGAATAATATGATTTATGATAGTTTGCATGAGTGTAACCATTGTAACCAATGTAACCATTATGTCAATGGGGGTTACAAAACAAGGTCACTCAATTATGGTGCACATTTTGTGCTTTATATGCCTTTTCTGCTCTTTGGTCGGATTGTTGTCGGACACATTTTCTATTTCCATTCTCCATTTTATTCAATTGGTTGCATGCATTTTGTTTTATCTCTCTCTGATGTTTTCGCAGAATTAATCTAAATAATTTAAAGAAGACATTTAACTCTTTCTTCTAAAACTTTTAGCATTAAAACCTAATTTCATGAAATTGAATTAGTATGTTATTATCAGTCTTATCACATTTTCGGATGAACTTTATAATATTGACCCAGGAAATGATTTTGACAGAATTTTATATGTTGTAGAATTCGTTCTTTTATCGATACATTAATTTATTAATTGCTACCGTAAATGTTATTTTTCGCGACGTCAAACTGTAAAATATCGGAAAAAGATGCATCTTTTCGAGATTTAACCATTAGCTTAAAACGAGAACATGGACCCCTCTTTTAAAAATGGCGTTTGGCATGATACTGTATGATGACATATAATACAGTTCGGCGTTTTACGTTTCCACATTTTGGCACTACGTTTCCGCATTAAAATTCTTACGTTTCCGCATTTTATAGTACTCTTTTCCGCATTGTTTTACATTGATTTTATTAAAGGTTATTTACGTTTCCGCATTTAAATTTTTAATGTATGCCCCCCCCCCCCCCCCCCCCCACTCACCAACTGGGTGGAAGTAGGACTTCGAGCAGGATAAGTCTTTATGACTAAAATGAAACTACAAATGTATCAACTAAAAATGATAAAAATCACACATCGTCATATATCAATTAAAAGTAATTGTTCAGCACTAAAAGTTTATATATATTTTAAGCGTCAGTATACAGTACATGTAGCACAGTTTAAAGCGGTAAACTTGTAGCCAACTGACTTTATAAAGTCTAACCTCGTATTCTATTCTTGTAGCCAACTGACTTTATAAAGTCTAACCTCGTATTCTATTCTCTACCATACTTGACAAACTGTTCGGATACGAATTCAGCACGTTCGCGGTTATTTTTACGAACTGGTGCTATTGCTGATAAAGACCGAATTTTGATGTAAGTTGTTGTTTGGATCTTCTGCAAAACGTCCATAAAATAAATATAATTGTGTGGCATGCATAGAACTGAGAGAAGCGATTTCGGCCCAGTTGTGGTTCTTTTGGTTTCTGTGTCGGGAGGAGATGACCATATTTGACAATAAAGTCTTATACCGATATATCATTATTACCATTTTACAGGTGAAATACAGGTAAAATGCGGAAAAGTGGTATCTATTTATTTCGGAAAGGTAATGCACGAAAATGTGGAAACGTGAACTGGATTTTGCTAAAATGCGGAAACGTAATACCCCATACAATTACTATATGTCTCTGATTAAGATCATTCGTTCCAACTTTTATGAAGCATTAAACGACTTTTCAACTAGATAAATAAACGACAAAATGCCGTTTTAGCTTACCTGGCCGAAAAGGCCAAGTGAGCTTTCTCATCACTTGGCATCCGTCGTCCGTCGTCGTTAACTTTTACACAAATCTTCTCCTCTGAAACTACTGGGCCAAATTTAACCAAAATTGGCCACAATCATCATTGGGGTATCTAGTTTTAAAATGTGTCCGGTGACCCGGCCAACCAACCAAGATGGCCGCCATGGCTAAAAATAGAACATAGGGTCTCTAAAGTTGCTGAATTTAAGAAACTTTATCAAGAAATAGGCTTTACCTAGCTTTAGGCCCCGGGTTTTAAAAATATCCATTTAGGAACCAAATTGTGGCTTCTTTATATTTAATTTTGTTGAAGAGAACAATTACACAAAGTGCAACATGCGAGAAGAGGTTTTATTTTCGCTTACATTTTTTTTTTTATTGAAGTGACTAATCTTTTGAGGTTACGTCACGGAAATATATTTCAAATGAAAAGGTGCAATTGGATGCATCCCTAAAAGATTTTTTTTTTTTTAAATATAAAGATAAAATTACGGCTATTCGTCAATCAGACAGCAATCCAACATAAACACAAGTAGGTTATCTGACATATAGAATAAAAGGTTAACTTTAAGCATAACCCGCGCTGATATCAACTTTCTAAGTTCTGAGTAAAATTCAACATACATGTAGGACTCTGAAACGTAAAATATACGAAAGTTTTTTTTTTTTTTTAACGTACGATACATGGAGAGTGCCATTCCCTAAATACATACGGGTCCACAAACTATTATAATATAAGGGTAAATGAGGATCTCATTAGAGGAACAAAGTAAAGATGCATGCTGAAGCAAGAATAGTTTCCACACGAAGAACATCAAAAAGGACGATCTCTCAATTAGTATGCAACTGTTACTAGTACATCCATAGACATTAACACTAGTTAATGCTTTATATACAGTGTAACCTGTGTTATCCGACACACTGGGCGACCAGAAAAAAATGTCGGATTAAGTAGGGTGTCGGAATACTCAGGTTTTTTCTGCAAGAATAGGCATATTTTGGGACCATGAAAATGTGTCGGTTAAAGCAGGATGTTGGAATACTCAGGTTTCGGATTAGGCAGGTTACACTGTACTGACATTGAAACAAATACACTGTTCATATAAAATTTGGCATTACTTTCCCGGGAAAAAGAATACGTTTCCGCAATTAAAGTCTACGATTCCGGAAATAAATACCATACTTTTCAGAGAAAATAGTAACGATTCCGGTTCAGGCAAAAGTAGTAATATCTTTTAAAGTTAAATCCCAAGGAAAGGATGCACACAAGAGCTAACAGTTCACATTCTGGTATGTTATGTGGTTGAGTTGCTGTCTCTTTTACGTCTTTATCACATCTTCTCTTCGTATATGTACGCGACTTTGATATCGTCATGCATGGACACAATACTTCACTATTCGTTTCATTTTCGTATTTTTGACATGATTAATATACAAATAAGAAGATGTGGTATAATTGACAAATTCAGTATTTATACTACATAGGTGGTGTCATGATCACAAAACTTTCCAATAATTTTGACATTGATCATCTGTTATATTTTACTATTTTGTAAATTTGAGTTATTGACAAACAATCGCAGGTCTTTATTTGTAGCACTTTCCTTCGTTCACGTTTCCGCAAAAGAAAAAGTGTTTCCTTCTCGCACTTTAACAGCCCTTTCCGCAATTATTTTCAAGATAATTTCATATAACACATTATGAAATCCCGACCAATGAAATGTATTTGAATATTAAACGTGGCCTACGAGAGCACCTAGATTAAACTTGGGAAGTTAGAATAGCCAATTATTTTTTTTATCTAGTAATTACCGCTAAAATATGCCTTACACAATTATATGACAGAAACTTTTTATCCGACGTGCTTTACAATGTTTAAGTTACATTTTGGTCTTAAAAACGTTTTTGAATGCCGTAAATATAAAAATAAGTTTGTTTTTTTTTAAATATTCCTTTTGGGCCAGGGCCGACTGTGCGAGGGCTTAATAGCCAGTCCAGTTCGTCAAATGTTCATTTATTGCAAGAATTATTTTACATGCGGACATAACGATAATCCTTTCGTAACCCCACTTCAATTTTCATTTTTTGTTTGCTGCTTTTACACAAATAACACACATTTTTAACCAGTGACCGGTATTACAATTTTACACAGGTTTAAAAGTTCATTGAGCTGTTACTTTAATTACAAGTTTTAGCAAGACGAAATTGTTTACTAAATAAATTCAACAAATGTCGAGCTCATCTATATCAATTTTATTATTTAACAAAAAAATGTTTTTAATTACAAGCTATTTTAAATGTCGGTATAAATGTTAATGTTTTTTTTTTTTTTTTTACCGAAAATATGATATGCATCTATTAAAACTATGTACACAATGACTTATTTCTTTTCCTTTTACGTGCGTGTCGACATCAAAATAATGAGTACGTCAATATAGGAATACAGAAAAAAGAGGAATGGTAAATATTCAGGAATACATTAATTCTACGATTACAACAAGGACACATTTATACAGAAATATAAGTGATAATTTCACCTCTCAAATGTAATTCAAATCTATTTAATGCCTATTGATTAAAAAAAACATCTTTCACTTCTAGGTTTGTAATGAGCACAATTACGACCTTCTTATTATCTTTCCGGTTTTTATTTTTTCGCAAGTATATTTAAAAGACCATACCTTACTTACATGCCTCGAGTTTTCATATAAGTAAGCAATATTGAAAACGAATAATTTGATATAAAGAGCTATTTTATTTTTAACAGATTAACACTTTTTAAATGCTTTTAAATCGTGCATCAATATCTATAAATTTAGTTATATATCTATTGTTCATTCGTTTATCTTAATTGTGAAGTATGTTTATATATTCAGATTAATTTTTTTTATTAAAGTCTCACCACTTGTATAACATTAAACAATCCAATATACATATAACACATTACGTATAACATTAAATATTGGAAAACTAACCGCCAGTAAAATATCTTAAATCGATAACGCTCGGAGCGGATTAATGATAGATACACGAGGATGCTGTTCTGCTTGAGTGCTTTACCTTACAAAAAGGCGGACACTTTAAAGTTTAAAAGGACTTAACATCAGTTTGATTCCGTTTAACGGGGACGTGGCTAATTAGCTTGACGCAGTTTAACCACGTCTCAAATTAACTTGAATGACCGCAAGGGAATCTATTTGACTGGTATTAAAATGATTTGATATGGATTGAAATGCATTAAAAATAATTTTTAATTTTTGTCAATTTTCATTCAATTTTCATTAATCTTTTTTAAATGCCGTTAATGCGTTTTTGTCCGTTCTAGCTAAATTCGAGTTACTAGTGGAGACACCCTTCATTATTTTTCTCTAGAAGTCATGAAATAGGCCAACCATCCTGTTTTTGTCCAAATTTCTCAAATTGTGAACCCTAGTTTCAGATTTTTGAACATAGTGCCACTCGAAACCTTGCTCAAACGACAAGCCTGTTTCTCTTTTACAAGACCTATATAGCCATATCTCTTGACACCCACATTATTTTTCTCTAGAAGCCATGAAATAGGCCAACCCCTATGTTTTATGTCAAAATTTTTCAAATTTTGAGCCCTATTTTCACATTTTTAACATATCGCAACTCGAAACCTTGCGCAAACGACAGGCTTGTTTCTCTTTTACATTACATATATAGCAATACCCCGTGACACCTTTTATTATTTTTCTATAGAAGCCATGAAATAGTCCAGCCCCCCTTTTTTGTGTCCATATTTTTTAAATTTCGAACCCTAGTTTCAGATTTTTGAACATAGTGCCACTCGAAACCTTGCGGAAACGACAAGCCTGTTTCTTTTTTACAAAACCTATATAGCCATATCCCGTGACACCCTCATTATTTTTCTCTAGAAGCCATGAAATAGGCCACACCCCTTGTTTAATGTCCAAATTTTTCAAATATCGAGCCATAGTTTCAGATCTTTTAGAAATGCGGAACTCGAAACCCTGTGCAAACAATGCGCCTATTTCTCTTTTATAAGACCGATATAGCCATACCCCTTGACACCTCTCATTATTTTTCTCTAGAAGCTATGGAAAAAACCAACCCCCTTTTTATGTCCAAATTTTTCAGATTTCGACCCCTAGTTTCAGATTTTTAAACATAGCGCCACTCGAAACCTTGCGCAAACGACAAGCCTGTTTCTCTTTTACAAACCTGTATAGCCATTACCCGTGACACCCTCATTATTTTTCTATAAAAGCCATGAAATAGGCTAACCGCCCTGTTTTTGTCAATATTTTTCAAATTTCAAGCCCTAGTTTCAAATTTTTGAACACAGTGCCACTCGAAACCTTGCGCAAACGACAACCCTGTTTCTCTTCTACAAGACCTATATGGCCATACCCCATGACACCCCACATTAGTTTTCTCTAGAAGCCATGATATAGGCCAACCCCCTGTTTTTGTCCAAATTTTTTAAATTTTGAGTTCTAGTTTAAGATTTTTGCATATAGTGCCACTCGAAACCTTGTGCTAACGTTGTGCGTGATTCTCCTTTACAAGACCTTTATAGCCATACTCCATGTAAACTCTCAATATTTTTCTCTAGAAGTTATGGAATAGGTCAACCCCCTTGTTTTTATCCAAATTTTTCAAAATTCGAGCCCTACTTTCAGATTTTTTAACATAGTGCCACTTGAAACCTTGATCAAACGATGCGCCTATTTCTCCGCTACAATACTTATATAGCTATACCCCATAATACCTCTTATTATTTTTTCTCTAGAAGCCCTGAAATAGGCCAACCCCTCTGTTGTTGTCCAAATTTTTCAAATTTCGAACCCTAGTTCCAGATTGTTCAACATAGTGCCACTCGAAACCTTGCCCAAAAGACAAGCCTGTTTCTCTTTTACAAGACCTATATAGCTTTACTCCGTGACACCCTCATGATGAACAATTATTCATTTTGAACATAGCGCCACTCGAAACTTTCACTACAAACCAGTAAAAGTCTGAAATGGCCTATATCTGTACTCGACTGTACTGATTTTTACTCGACCAGTCTGAATTGGTCTGAATGTTACTTAATATTACTCGACCCAGTCTTAACCATACTCGACTGTACTGATTTGTACTTGGCCCTTATCTTTGCTATTGAAAACAGTCTCAACTATTACTCGACCAGTCTGAAACAGTCTTAACCCAGTCTCGACCTGTACTCGACCAATACTTGACCAGCTCTCGATCTATTTTTTCAGTCTGAACCATACTCGACCAAAAGTCTGAACAATACTCGACCAGTCTGAACCATACTTGACCAAATAACCCCTTCTTTATAATTTTGAATGTTAAAATAACGTTCTTTTTAACTGACATAACAACAGCCACAATTAGATAAAGATATATATAAAAACAGATTTTTACATCCTTTACAAATGAATACATGATTCTCTTAGATTTGTCAAATCGAGAGAGTTAAATTATCTAATTTTAAAGTCTGAATCTTTTTAAATAAAAGATGTTTTTTACCTGAAAACCACCCCTATACTGAGGGTAATAAAACCTTATTAAAAATAAGGTGCTTTTTGTTTGGCATGTTTTTTTTTTTTTTTTTAACAAAACTTGATTTTCCTAAATTCCTAAATAAAAACGAATAAAGGACAAAATTTCACATGCCTATGGCTGAGGACAAAAAGTCACAATTCAGTGTTGAAATCATTTTTCTTTCAACAATAAAACACTTATTTTTAAAAAACATTTTTTGTATTTTTCTTAAAACAATACCAATAATGATCAAATAATTGTTAAGAAAACAAAATGTTATAGTGTCTTGGTGCTTAAATGGCTTCATGGTGCCAAAAAATATATCCTTTGCATGATTAAAACTTTAGAAATCTTTATTTATCAAGTCTTATGAACAATTTCCTAAACTGTAAAATGAATATGTGTAATAAAAAGTAAACATTTCAAGATCTTTCTCATAAATATTCAAACAATTGTATACAAATTATTTGTGACTTTTTGTCCTATCAAATTTGTGACTTTCTGTCCTGTGACTTTTGTCCTGTGACTTTCTGTACTTAGGTTTCATGGTTACATACACTAGTTATATAACTATCTTTTTAATGAGGTAACAACAGCCAACAAAATCACTGACATTGTTTAACCTTATATCAGAAATATATCTATTCCTATTTATAATTTGGGATATATATATATTTTAAAAGGGATAAAAATTAAAGAAATGAATAAAATTTTTCTTCTGATTAGGGGTAAACTATAAAGTAATACATCCTGCTTGGGGCACACTGATTAAAAAGATCACACCTGGTCAGAGAGTAACAAATTTTAAATAACATCCATTGAAAATTACAACATCCTGTAAAACTTAAATAACAAGGCCTTTTGAATTCACTAGATAAGTAATACACGAGTTTAAGAAAAATATGGTTTTCTTTTTACCTGTAAAACACACCTGTACTGAGGTAATTAAACCATTAAACCTCATTAAAGTGCTTCTTGTATGGAATGTGGGACAGAAAATCACAGGACAAAAGTTACAGACTACAAGTCACAAACAAAAAGTCACAGGACAAAAGTCACAATTCAGTTTTGAGAATATTTTTCTTTGAGTAAGAAAACAAATATTTTGAAAAACATTTTGTATTTTTCTTGAACGATTATGTATAAAGCAACTTTGTAATTAAAATTTATTCAATAACTATCAATAATGATGAAATAATTGTAAAGAAAACAAAATGTCAAAGAGGCTTGGTACTTAAATGGCTTCATGGTGCCAATAAATATATCCTTTGCATGATTAAAATTTAATAAATTTTCATTTATCAAGGCTAATGAACAACTTACTTAACTGTAAACTGAATATATGTAATAAAAATATTTTTTAAAGATATTTCACTTATACATTCAAACAATTGTCGACAAATATTTGTGACTTTTGTCCTCTGACTTTTGTCCTATCAGATTTGTGACTTTCTGTCCTGTGACTTTTGTCCTGTGACTTTCTGTCCGTTAACCTCTTGTATGTCACGTCTTTAATTTTGACAAAACATATTTAAATTTAATTAAAATAAATATCTACTGCAACTTTGGAATACATTTCCTTTTTAAAAGGTTATCAAGGATTGCTATGAAAGTTTTATTATTATTATTATATTACATTTTTGGTTTTACAAATCAAAGGTGTCAATTTTAACATTTATTAAGATGCTTTATATACTATTTTATATATAGTTTGATAGAAAAAATTGAATAACATTTAAGATATTTGAATAATGGTTTGAAGTTCTAGTATTTTGATGTGCATAATTCAATGTGAACATGACATCATGTATATAAAAATTCATTTAACTAACTTAATTTATTACATGATATTTTTAAATCCAACCAGAAATTTGATTACCTTGTTTTATTATTTTAATTTTAAATGTGATATAGATTTTATATATATATCTATGTATGTATAACAATTCCTAAATTGATAAAATACAATAGATTGATACAAAAATAGGTCTAGGTTGTTTAAGACATGGTCGAGTATGGTTCAGACTAGGTCGAGTATGGTTCAGACTAGGTCGAGCATGGTTCAGACTTCGTCCAGAATGGCTAAGACTATGTCGAGTATGGTTCAGACTCGTATAAAATGGTTAAGTACTGGTCGAGTAAAGATGGAGTACAAGTTCAGACTGTTTAGTATGGTTCAGACTACAGTCGAGTAATATCAAGTAAATTTCAGACCAATTCAGACTGGTCGAGTAAAAATCAGTTCAGTCGAGTACAAATATAGGCCATTTCAGACTTTTACTGGTTTGTAGTGTTTCTTCAAAGAATACGCCTGTTTCTACTCTACAAGACCTATATAGCCATACCCCGTGATAACTCTCATTATTTTGTATAGAAGTCATGGAATAGGCCAACCCCTTGGTTTTTTCCCCAATTTTCAAAATTCTACCCTAATTTCAGATTTTTAGCAAAGCGCCACTCGATACCTTGCACGAACGATGCGCCTGTTTCTTTTCTACAAGACCTATATAGCCATATTTCCCGTGACACCCTTATTATTTTTGTCTAGAAGCCATGAAATAGGCCAACCTTCCTGTTTTTGCATAAATTTTTCAAATTTCGAGCCCTTGTTTCAGATTTTTGAACATAGCGCCACTCGAAACCTTATAAATATAAATATAAGTTTTACTCCGTGACACCCTCATGATGAACAATTATTCATTTTGAACATAGCGCCACTCGAAACTTTCACTACAAACCAGTAAAAGTCTGAAATGGCCTATATCTGTACTCGACTGTACTGATTTTACTCGACCAGTCTGAATTGGTCTGAATGTTACTTAATATTACTCGACCCAGTCTTAACCATACTCGACTGTACTGATTTGTACTTGACCCTTATCTTTGCTATTGAAAACAGTCTCAACTATTACTCGACCAGTCTGAAACAGTCTTAACCCAGTCTCGACCTGTACTCGACCAATACTTGACCAGCTCTCGATCTATTTTTCAGTCTGAACCATACTCGACCAAAGGTCTGAACAATACTCGACCAGTCTGAACCATACTTGACCAAATAACCCCTTCTTTATAATTTTGAATGTTAAAATAACGTTCTTTTAACTGACATAACAACAGCCACAATTAGATAAAGATATATATAAAACAGATTTTACATCCTTTACAAATGAATACATGATTCTCTTAGATTTGTCAAATCGAGAGAGTTAAATTATCTAATTTTAAAGTCTGAATCTTTTAAATAAAAGATGTTTTTACCTGAAAACCACCCTATACTGAGGGTAATAAAACCTTATTAAAATAAGGTGCTTTTTGTTTGGCATGTTTTTTTTTTTTAAACAAAACTTGATTTTCCTAAATTCCTAAATAAAACGAATAAAGGACAAAATTTCACATGCCTATGGCTGAGGACAAAAGTCACAATTCAGTGTTGAAATCATTTTCTTTCAACAATAAAACACTTATTTTTAAAAAACATTTTTGTATTTTTCTTGAAACAATATCAATAATGATCAAATAATTGTTAAGAAAACAAAATGTTACAGTGTCTTGGTGCTTAAATGGCTTCATGGTGCCAAGAAATATATCCTTTGCATGATTAAAATTTTATAAATCTTTATTTATGATGTTTATCAAGTCTTATGAACAATTTCCTAAACTGTAAAATGAATATGTGTAATAAAAAGTAAACATTTCAAGATCTTTCTCATAAATATTCAAACAATTGTATACAAATTATTTGTGACTTTTTGTCCTATCAAATTTGTGACTTTCTGTCCTGTGACTTTTTGTCCTGTGACTTTCTGTACTTAGGTTTCATGGTTACATACAATAGTTATATAACTATCTTTTAATGAGGTAACAACAGCCAACAAAATCACTGACATTGTTTAACCTTATATCAGAAATATATCTATTCCTATTTATAATTTGGGATATATATATATTTTAAAAAGGGATAAAAAATTAAAGAAATGAATAAAATTTTTCTTCTGATTAGGGGTAAACTATAAAGTAATACATCCTGCTTGGGGCACACTGATTAAAAAGATCACACCTGGTCAGAGAGTAACAAATTTTAAATAACATCCATTGAAAATTACAACATCCTGTAAAACTTAAATAACAAGGCCTTTTGAATTCACTAGATAAGTAATACACGAGTTTAAGAAAAATATGGTTTTCTTTTTACCTGTAAAACACACCTGTACTGAGGTAATTAAACCATTAAACCTCATTAAAGTACTTCTTGTATGGAATGTAGGACAGAAAATCACAGGACAAAAAGTTACAGACAACAAGTCACAAACAAAAAGTCACAGGACAAAAAGTCACAATTCAGTTTTGAGAATATTTTTCTTTGAGTAAGAAAACAAATATTTTTGAAAAAACATTTTTGTATTTTTCTTGAACGATTATGTATAAAGCAACTTTGTAATTAAAATTTATTCAATAACTATCAATAATGATGAAATAATTGTAAAGAAAACAAAATGTCAAAGAGGCTTGGTACTTAAATGGCTTCATGGTGCCAATAAATATATCCTTTGCATGATTAAAATTTAATAAATTTTCATTTATCAAGGCTAATGAACAACTTACTTAACTGTAAACTGAATATATGTAATAAAAATATTTTTTTAAAGATATTTCACTTATACATTCAAACAATTGTCGACAAATATTTGTGACTTTTTGTCCTCTGACTTTTTGTCCTATCAGATTTGTGACTTTCTGTCCTGTGACTTTTTGTCCTGTGACTTTCTGTCCGTTAACCTCTTGTATGTCATGTCTTTAATTTTGACAAAACATATTTAAATTTAATTAAAATAAATATCTACTGCAACTTTGGAATACATTTCCTTTTTAAAAGGTTATCAAGGATTGCTATGAAAGTTTTATTATTATTATTATATTACATTTTGGTTTTACAAATCAAAGGTGTCAATTTTAACATTTATTAAGATGCTTTATATACTATTTTATATATAGTTTGATAGAAAAAATTGAATAACATTTAAGATATTTGAATAATGGTTTGAAGTTCTAGTATTTTGATGTGCATAATTCAATGTGAACATGACATCATGTATATAAAATTCATTTAACTAACTTAATTTATTACATGATATTTTTAAATCCAACCAGAAATTTGATTACCTTGTTTTATTATTTTAATTTTAAATGTGATATAGATTTTATATATATATCTATGTATGTATAACAATTCCTAAATTGATAAAATACAATAGATTGATACAAAAATAGGTCTAGGTTGTTTAAGACATGGTCGAGTATGGTTCAGACTAGGTCGAGTATGGTTCAGACTAGGTCGAGCATGGTTCAGACTTCGTCCAGAATGGCTAAGACTATGTCGAGTATGGTTCAGACTCGTATAAAATGGTTAAGTACTGGTCGAGTAAAGATGGAGTACAAGTTCAGACTGTTTAGTATGGTTCAGACTACAGTCGAGTAATATCAAGTAAATTTCAGACCAATTCAGACTGGTCGAGTAAAAATCAGTTCAGTCGAGTACAAATATAGGCCATTTCAGACTTTTACTGGTTTGTAGTGTTTCTTCAAAGAATACGCCTGTTTCTACTCTACAAGACCTATATAGCTATACCCCGTGATAACTCTCATTATTTTTGTATAGAAGTCATGGAATAGGCCAACCCCCTTGGTTTTTTTCCCCAATTTTTCAAAATTCGACCCCTAATTTCAGATTTTTCAGCAAAGCGCCACTCGATACCTTGCACGAACGATGCGCCTGTTTCTCTTCTACAAGACCTATATAGCCATATTTCCCGTGACACCCCTTATTATTTTTGTCTAGAAGCCATGAAATAGGCCAACCTTCCTGTTTTTGCATAAATTTTTCAAATTTCGAGCCCTTGTTTCAGATTTTTGAACATAGCGCCACTCGAAACCTTATAAATAAAAATAAGTTCTTTATTTTCAGAAGGTTACAGAGTTAACAAAACAGTTAATCCACCCGTGGCATTCTTATCCACTTATAAGAATACATGATTTTTAAAAGATAATAATTCATTAACAAAATGGTAATAAAGCAAAAACATACTACACTGCATACAAGAGCACATGTATAGTACAAGTTAACAATTACAATTTCCTTAAATAAAAGTATATTTGTAGTAAAATTGTTTCATTAAAGCTGCGAAAAGTTCTCTTCTTGTATTTTCAAGAGATAAGCTTGACATTTTGTTTTAAAAATATTCATACCTTTACTATCCTTCAAAGTCAGAGGCAAGGAATTCCACAACAAGGTTCCAGAATACATAAATGTTCTTTTACCATAAATTGTTTCATAAAGTTGAACAAATATATTATTTTGGGAAGATGATCTTAACATGCTTAATGCGTATTTATTTACAACTGAACAACTTGAAAATAGTTCAGATAAATATTCAGGTGCTAGATTATTCATACACTTATATACCATCACTATCATAAAATATTTAATTCTAATATAAATGGTAAGCCATTCTAACTTTTTAAACATAACTGATGAACAGATATCAAAACCTGCCTACCCCCAAGGGTGACTGGGGAACAGAAGTATGGTCACCATTGGTCTTCCTCCGACCGGCAGAAAAACCCTTGCTAAAGTGGGGCGTCCGTTTGGCTGT
Source organism: Mytilus coruscus (assembly GCA_017311375.1). Lineage (NCBI taxonomy): Eukaryota > Metazoa > Mollusca > Bivalvia > Mytilida > Mytilidae > Mytilus > Mytilus coruscus. The sequence continues at coordinate 76,898,608 of CM029605.1, forward strand.
GCGGGATGTACAAATTTGCAGCCACGTCCGGTCAGAATGGGGACGTTAAATCCGATGCCTCGTGTAAAGAGAGTGCCACGCTCTTTGCACGTTAAGAACCCTTGCAACAACTCTTTGAGGGGTCCGTAGGTGACCTGTTGCAAGGCTAAATTTCTGTTCCTATCCAATATACCCTCATTTCCCGTGACAGTCTAAATTTCTCCGACCTTGATCCCGGACGCCCCTATTACAGAACCTACCTATTGTGTTTATTGTTAATTTGTTCTCGTACTGAATATGCATGAAATATTTGCCACTGGACGCTAAGCAACCAAAAATCAATCAATCGAAACCTGCTTTTAAAATGATTCTTGCTGTATTTTTTGTAACTTGTATAATTTGTCAGTATTAGTTTTTAAAGCATTTCCCCACACGGTACAGCAGTAGTCAATAATTGAAAGTATATATCCATTATAATATAGTTTGAGACCACTTACTGAAAGATATGCATTTAGTCGGCCCATAAGATGCAGACTACTTACAATTACTGCACAAAGTTTGTCAATTTGATTTTCCAATGAAAGAGATTTGTCAATATGGATTTCTAGCAGTTTTTGATTTTGAACGACGTCTATTATATGTTCATCATCAAATTTGATATTTAATTCTGTTTCAAAAACAATTTGTCTATTAGAACGAATTAGCATGACCTTAATCTTGTCTCTATTCAATGTCATATCATTATCATTACATTAATTCATGACATTACAAAAATCTACATTCATAAATGCATTTAAATCTGTTGATTTACAAGATCCCTGATTTTTGGGAAAAAAATATCCCGCCATTCGACACAGACATTTTTCCCTGAATGAGGATTGTTCCACAGATGTAAAAAGTAGCACTTAAAAACTTTGATTGTGTTTGCCTGGAATAACAGACCATTTGAGTGGCATGTCTAATTTGTTTGTTTTCAATGACATGGGTTTCATCTATTTTACGTCTGAAAATGTAATCCAAATTGGAAGTCTAGCTCCTGCTGCTCCAAATTTCACGTCACATGGAACTTTCACAGCCACGTGTTCGTCATTAAAATGGTCAAACATGTAATCCGTTATTACTTCTTCATTTGGCAAAACTTTTGTCTTTCTCTTTGCACTTTTGGATTTATCTTGTTTGCATAAAATTTCATAGTCAGAAAAATAGTTGAAGCTGTTATGATCATCGACGGCAAATGTAGATGTAAAAGATTCTATGGTGCAAATTAATTCCGATATAGTTTATACATTCAAATATAATTCAAGTATCGGATAGTTTATAATTGTAATTATGTATAATAATACAAATATGAAATATGATGAAATATAAAATATGATGACGCTTTACACATCATATGTTATCCCTTTCACATACGTTCTAAATTGAAGTGAGTGCATTGTTGGTCTTACACCTACAACCAATCCGTTGACAGGTGCGGATTAAATGTGGTACTGAATTTTAACCTTAAAAGGGGTGTGGCTTATTTTATAAATAGATATGGTAAATCCCATTTTATGATACAGCTGTAAATTGCAATTTGTGGACGGAGTTTCTGCCTTTTAAATATTTTTTTCGAACGATCGTTGCTGTCTTTTTCCATTTTTCTGTTTTTAGAGATATTGCCTTATTTGTTATTGTTCGCTAGCTTCAGCCTAGTATTGCATTTAATCACGTCATTGTTGATTAAAAGGGTTGTGATAACCTCGCTGGACAAAACGTTCATCAAACATAACCTTTAGGATGTTTTGATTTTCAAAGCCATACAAATAATTATTCAGTTGGTTTTCAACTTGTTTTCATTCGAGTACTGATTAGACTGGTGATGACGAATCGCGCGACTGGTGTATTAAATTACGTTGTTGTGATATGGTTTTGTATGTTATTATATCTGTACCTGCGTTGTATATAACTAAAATCATCAGTAATATTATTGACAAAAGCTCTCTGCCTGGATCACATTATCCCTTGTTACAAGGTATAATAGTTATTCTATATACATGTAATTCCTTTTATTTCTCATTATGAGGTATAAGTTAAAGTATATATAGCTAAACTGTTTATGAAAATAACTGGAATACTAGCATTTTATTTCCAAATAACACTTCTTATCCTTTAAATAACTTCAATTTGATTTTTTTATATATTAAACAAGATCAATGTTTTATAGATTTTAATTTTCGTATGACTGTTTTGATCTTATGTGTTACTTCCATATGTGCCGAAAAATTTGAGGTTACTTTGAGCTGTAACCTAGTGAACAAAAAGGTAAAAAATGCTTCAAAGAGGAACAACAGTATGCTGGAGTTTTTTATCGACAACATATTTGTTAAAGGAGGTAGACTTTTTCAACAAATTGTCGGCATTCCCATGGAAACGAACTGTGCGCCTCTCCTTGCCGACCTATTCTTATTTTCAGATAAATCGAAGTTCCTTCAGACACCTGTCAAAAACAAGATTAATGAAACCAGATCCTGTAACAAACCTTTCTGATCGGGTTCCATTAATATATCCTCTAGAACTAGAAATTAAAGAAACAACAGACACGGCTTCATCCGCCTTATTTTTAGACTGATACCTCGAATTTGACATAAGCGGTCATCTATGACAAACAAGACAATTTTAATTTTGAAATTATCAATTTCCCCCACCTTAGTAGAAATATACCAACTTCACCTGCATATTGGATACACATTTCCCAACTCATTCGGTATTCAAGAGCTTGCAGCTGCTACTCAAACTATATAACACGTCACCAGAGTCTGAGCAGAAAGTTGATGACCAGGATTATGTCTTAGAACATAAAGTCCTTTTTTTAAAAAGTTTATCCGAACATAACAAGACCTAGTGTTAACTTCACAAAAAATACATGATGGTCTTGAAGTATAGTTTCTAGGTACTGACGTTGTTTATCATCTTAGTTACGTGTTATAGTGTTTTTTTTTTTTTATTTGTCTTTGTAAATTGAATTGTTAACCTTTACTGTAAAGTCCATTTTTTGTTATATTCTTTTGGCGTGGCTCGGTACTTATGCATCCCGCCAATGTGTTGTTGTGCTCAGGTCGTTTTTTGTATTTTTGTCTTTGCTTATGTGCTTTATTTATTTTCCATTTTGTTTTTCTGTGTTGATATATTTGGTTGTTTTTTATATTGATTAAGATTAGAACACGGTGTTGACTGCTGTACCCCTATTTTTTACATTTTTACCTATTATGTCTGTTTGTTTTGATCACACATTTTTGTCAATATAATGGAATTTTATGCGACTGTCATACGTGAGAGGTTTAGCTAGCTATAAAACCAGGTTATATCCACCATTTTCTACATAAGGAAATGACCATACCAAGTCAGGAATATGACAGTTGTTTTTCATACGTTTGATGTGTTTGGGTTTTTGATAAGGGACTTTCCGATTTGAATTTTCCTTGGAGTTCGGTATTTTTGTTATTTTATCTTTTATAAGGATATTATGGCAGGGAACATTTAATTAAAAATGTTTCCGGTCTTTAAATATCTATTAAATGAGTTCAAAGACACAAAAGTGATAACTAGTCAATACCGTATATGTCAAACATTTATGTATCATAATAACACCTGCTGATTGATTTGATCTGAGTTCCTAAATCAAAGAACTTATCATGAATTATAGTTGTTTCAAAAGTACTTTTCATCAGCTCAGTAGTCAGTACTTCTATATTGACATGATTCATAACAAACCTTTCTAAAATTGTCCATTTATAAATTTTAAAAAAATACAAAGAAACTAAGATTTCAACTCCATCAGGCAAAGTTGACCTTAGATGGATTTGGCTATTTTTTATGTATCTTTTTTGTCATATAGCTCTTCAAATGTTTCGGTACTTATACATTCTCTGCTTTTGTTATGTCAGAAAATCGCCTTTTAATTGTAGCCAACAAAAGACACAAATCAATAATAAAATTTAACAAGATTTATTATACACTAGTTTACAAAAAGTATTACACAAAAAGAAATGTCAACTTAACTGTCAAAATATGAGTCCAATCTTTTATCTTTTCTTTATCCGGAAATCTTCACAGGAATCCACAGAATATTATATCCAATTGGTCACAATCTAGTATGATGTAGTTTATAAATAAAAGTGTCAATCCAACTGCTGAGAATGTTGATGTCTATCGATGTCTAAGTCTATCTATGTCTATGTCTAAATCTCTATATCTCTATATTTTTGGGTCTGCATTTAAATACTCAAACGGAAATTTCTATACAACGCTAGAAATATAAATTACGCATCTTTTGTTATGATCCTTCTGGAAACGTTATGTAAGTGAAATAGAAAGTTCTAATCATTCCATTAGTATCAATGATTGTTCCAGTGATTTCTAAACTGCATAGTTGTAACACAATGTATTTTATTTTGTACACAATGTAAACATGTAAACATTCTTAGGCCACACAAAACAAATTAGGCCAACTAAATAAATTTCATAGTTACAATATCATAACACCTCCCCCCTTAAAAAAACAGTTTGAGTGTAACAAAAACTTTTCATGAATAATATGTACAAAAATACATAGTAATATACAGTAAGTATTTTCAAAAATACACAGTATATACACAGTGTTTTAATAAGTTCTAGATAAAGCATCTGCTATTACATTATCTTTACCTTTAATATGTTTTACAATAACATCATATTCCTGTAACAATAAACTCCACCTAGTCAATCTCTGGTTCTTGTTTCTCATTTTATGTATGAAGGTGAGAGGATTATGATCAGTATAAACAAGAATAGGATGCACAGTGGGATTTAAATATACATCAAAATGTTGAAGTGCAGACAACAGTGCAAAACACTCTTTTCAATAGTTGAATAATTTTTCTGATGTTTATCTAATTTTTAGAAAAATATGATATAGGTTTTCAACATTATCATCTGTTTCCTGATATAAAACAGCTCCAACTCCTACATCGCTTGCATCAACGGCAAGTTTAAATTGTTTTTCAAAGTCTGGAGTGATCAGAACTGGATTATTAATTAAAAGTGATTTGCTATTTTCAAAAGCGTTTTGACAATTTTCACTCGAGATGAATTTAGAATCTTTCCGTAAAAGATGAGTCAATGGTTGAACAACAGTAGCAAAATTTGAACAAAATTTTCTGTAAATCCAATCATGCCTAAATATCTCATAAGTTGTTTTTTTATTTGTAGGGGGGAGGAAATTTAGTAATTGCATGCACTTTAGCCGTAATAGGTTTCACTTGACCTTGGCCAACTGTATGCCCTAAATAATCAACAGTGGCCTGGCAAAATTCACTTTTACCAAGATTTACAGTCAAATTTGATTGTGACAATCTATCAAAACTATCATATAAATGTGTTAAATGTTCTTCCCAGCTATCACTACATACAATAAGATCATCAATATAAGCATAACAACAGTCTAAATCTTTTATAACATTATTGATCATTCTTTGAAATGTAGCTTGAGCACTTTTCATGCCAAACGGCATTACAGTATATTGAAATCAGCCATCACGTGTGACAAAAACTGATATTTCTCGAGCTCTCTGTGTCAATGGGACTTGCCAGTAACCTTTCAATAAATCAAATTTGCTCACAAATGTTGCTTGTCCAATGTTATCAATGCAGTCGTCTATCCTTGGAATCGGATAGGAATCAGATTTGAAACAGAATTTACTTTTCTGAAATCAGTTACGAAACGAAAGGTTTTATCTGGTTTGGGCACAAGCAGACAAGGAGAGCTCCATTCACTGTTACTCGGCTCAATAATATCATTGTCAAGCATATATTTAATTTCTTGTCTCATAAATTCGAGTTTGAGTGGATTGAGCCGGTAAGGATGTTGCTTAATTGGAGAAGCATCACCTACATCGACATCATGACAAACAGCAGTGGTTTTGTTTGGCACATCTGGAAAAAGATTTTTAAAAGAAAATACCAAGGCTTTTAATTTTTCTCTGCGATCAAAAGACAGATGTGCAAGTTTTGAATATAAATTTGACAAAATTTCTGAATTTTTCAATCTAACTGTCTCTTCCATAGTTCTAGAACTAAAAGGTGGTTCAATTACATCTGGCTTGTCATGATTGTTCTTCAATTTAATCATGGCTAAAGTGGTAACTGGTTTACTCTCACCCTCATTAGTGGGCTCAAAATATGGTTTTAACATATCAATGTGACACATTCTATTTTGTTTACGCCGACCTGGTGTTTTTACAATATAATTCAAATCATTAATTTTACTCTCTATGGTATAAGGACCACAATATTTAGCTTGTAATGGATGTCCAGGGACTGGTAAAAATACAAGTACCTTATCACCTGGCTCAAAAACTCTGTCCCTGGCATCTTTATCATACCATATTTTCATCTTATTCTGAACAATTTTTAAATTGTTCTGAGCAATTTGACAAGCAGTATACAATTTTTCTTTAAATCTAGATACATAGTCTAGAAGATTCAAGTCAGTGTGTTCAGTAAGCCACTTTTCCTTTATCAATTTTAAAGGTCCCCTTACAGTATGACCAAATACCAACTCAAAGGGACTAAAACCAAGGGTTCTTGAACAGCCTCTCGGACTGCTAAAAGTAAAAAGTGAACACCATCATCCCAGTCCCTGTCAAATTGAAGACAACAAGTTCAAATCATGTTCTTCAATGTTTGATGAAAACGTTCTAAGGCACCTTGAGATTCTGGATGATAAGCACTTGATCTATACTGAGCAATCCCTAACTGGTACACGACTTGCTGAAATAAACCTGACATGAAATTTGAACCCTAGTCGGACTGTATAGACTTTGGAAGTCCTACTAGCGTGAAAAATTTGATCAGATCTTTGACAATAGTAGGTGTCTTGATATTCCTTAACGGAATAGCCTCAGGAAAGGGAGTGGAGGTACACATGATTGTCAATAAATACGCATTTCCGGTCTTGGTCTTCGGTAAAGGTCCAACGCAATCAATGAGTACTCGGCTAAAAGGTTCTTCAAAGGCTGGAATAGGCAGAAGTGGTGCTGGTGGTATTTTTTGGTTAGGCTTACCAACAACCTGGCATATATGGCATGATTTGCAGTATTCTGCGACATCATTTCTAAGTTTTGGCCAGTAGAAATGCTGTAAGATCTTAAGGCAAGTCTTCCTTATGCCTAAGTGTCCAGCCAAGGGGGTGTCATGGGCAAGACCAATAATGTGTTGCCTGTAGATTTTAGGCACCACCACTTGGTATACCACTCTCCATTCCTCCTCTGGGGCAGCATCAGGGGGCCTCCACTTTCTCATTAAATTACCGTCTTGATGGTAATAGCATTCGGCCACTTTGTCTGCTTCCTCCTGTGGTTGAGCCCTCTTGCAGAGCTGAAGAACCTCAGGGTCTTTATTATGTTTTTCAACAATTTCCTTCGGTCTAATGAATGGCTGTTTACGTCTGGCCAAGGCATAATTACATTCTTGCTAATTCTAGGTGGTCTTATGGCGGCCTTCTCTGAGCTACCGGGACCTTCAATGTCGGCTAGAAAGGTGTCAGAAAGGTCCATGTAATCAAACTGGTCTTCTTGCAAATCCTCATTTTGCTGTTTTCTAGCCATCGCCCTAGTAGCAACACAAGCTGGATACAGTTCAGCATCATCTTCAGGTGATTTAACATCCACCACCGGTTCACTGGTAACAATTGGTTCAACAACCACTTTATTCCTAGCTAGATCATTTCCTAGCAATAATGAAACACCCTCAACAGGGAGATTAGGACAAACACCCACAACAACTGGTCCAGTAATCAAATCTGACTTCAGATAAATACGATGGAGGGGAACATCTATACAACCTAACTCCACACCTGTAACAAAACGGAGGCACCAACAGAAGTCTTCTCGGACAAAGGCAACACACCTTCTAACAATAAAGTCTGAGAAGCTCCAGTGTCCCGTAAAATCTTAATAGGCTGAAGAGTAGTATTATCAACAATAGAAACAAACCCATCAGACATAAAAGGTTTATAATCCTCCATGTAATCACAAAAACTAGACTTAAAAGCCTGACTCGCAGGACATTCCAGCGTGTTGGTAACACGGGGTGTCGTACAAGCACTGGTCTTGGGCTTATTATCTCTTTCATTCTTCTTCTGGAGTCTAAAACAATCAGCCATCAGGTGACCATTTTTCTTACAATAAGCACAAGTCAGTGACTTCCTCTCAAAAGTATCAAATTTTGGACTAGACATATTATAACTAGACTGACTCTTATTCTGTGCAACAGGTTTATTATCAGTACGCTCAGTGCTTTGATTCTTGTAATTTCCACTCGAAGTATTAAAATTTTGACCTTTGAAACTTCTCTTATGTGAAAGGGTATAATTATCGGAAATAACAGCTGCATCTTGTAATGTCTCAACAGTTTTGTCATCTAAATGTGTTTTTAAGTCTAAATGAACACACTGCTTGAACTCTTCCAATAACATCAATTGTCTTAAATTATCAAAATTTTTATCTATTTTCTTTGACGTAAGCCATTTATCAAATAGATCTTCTTTTTCCCTAGCAAATTCAACATAGGTTTGTGAATCAAACTTTTTATAAGACCTAAATTTCTGTCTCTAGGCTTCTGGCACTAGCTCATCAGCTTGCAAAACTTCCTTTTTAACCGTGTCATAATCAGAACTATTTTCTGATGAAAGTGCTGAGTAAATTTCAGCGGCCTTGCCCTCAAAAACACTTTGCAACATTGTAGTCCAAAAAGGCTTCGGCCTTTTCAAATTTTGAGCAATTTTCTCAAACTGTGGAAAAAATTTGTCAACTGTTTTTTCACAAAATTTCGGAACCAAACGTATGTTTTTTGCTGCATCAAAATTAAGATGTTCTGATTTTGACTGGAATTTAGTGTTGTTTTCTTCTTTTGCCATTTCAATTTTCATTTTTTCAATCTCTAACCTTTCTCTCATTTCAAGTTCTGCCTGTTTTAATTTCAATTCATCTTGTTTTAATTTAAATTCATCTTCTTTTTCTTTTTCTCCATCTTTAACCTTTCCTTCGTTTCAAGTTCTGCCTGTTTTTCTTCATTTTCCAATTGTTTTATTTTGATTTCGTTTTCCAATTGTTTTAATTTAAATTCATGTTCTAATTCAAGCTGTTTTGATTTGGTAGCATCAACATTTTCGACCTTAAGTTCAAGAGCCTCTTCACCAAAAATTTCTGAGTCAACTAATTTGTCTGTTACCAAATTTTTTATAATTTGTTTTCTCATAGATACTCTAAAGTCTAATTTCAGATGTTTAGCAAGCAACACTAATTCCTCTTTCTTTAAAGTATCAAACCCTTCCAGGTCTGGCGTTTTCAAAAATTTACCGGCATCAAATGCCATATTGTAGAATTTTGTTGGCTAATTCTAATAAAATATACTGAAAAATTTTCATTGAGATATAAACGTTATCCCGGACTTGAGCCCCCAATTTCTGTTATGTCAGAAAATCGCCTTTTAATTGTAGCCAACAAAAGACACAAATCAATAATAACATTTAACAAGATTTATTATACACTAGTTTACAAAAAGTATTACACAAAAAGAAATGTCAACTTAACTGTCAAAATATGAGTCCAATCTTTTATCTTTTCTTTATTCGGAAATCTTCACTGGAATCCACAGAATAGTATATCCAATTGGTCACAATCTAGTATGATGTAGTTTATAAATAAAAGTGTCAATCCAACTGCTGAGAATGTTGATGTCTATCGATGTCTAAGTCTATCTATGTCTATGTCTAAATCTCTATATCTCTATATTTTTGGGTCTGCATTTAAATACTCAAACGGAAATTTCTATACAACGCTAGAAATATAAATTACGCATCTTTTGTTATGATCATTCTGGAAACGTTATGTAAGTGAAATAGAAAGTTCTAATCATTCCATTAGTATCAATGATTGTTCCAGTGATTTCTAAACTGCATAGTTGTAACACAATGTATTTTATTTTGTACACAATGTAAACATGTAAACATTCTTAGGCCACACAAAACAAATTAGGCCAACTAAATAAATATAATAGTTACAATATCATAACACTTTCATATATTCGGCTTTGAGCGTTCTTGATGAAGATAAATCCAAAAAAGCGCTTCGGACGAATGAGATTATTTAAAGTGTTGTTTTAATTTTTTACAGCACCGGTTCGATACCTCTACTGATAGACTATCAGTCCGTCCCTGAAGGTATCATCATCTCAGTAGTCAGTACTTCGGTACTGACATGATTTGTAACAAACCTTATTAAAATTGTATAAATTTATAAATTTTGAAATTATAAAGAAAACTAAGGTTTCAACTCCCTCAGGCAGAGTTGACCTTAGATGAAATTGGCTATTTTTAAGTATATTTGTTTTGTCATTTAGCTCTTCAAATGTTTCGGTACTTATACATTCTCGGCTTTTGAAATTATTTAGCATGTTGTTTTCGTTTTTTTCACAAGTCTCCTGCAGATTATTTACATGCCATTTTTGAAAATGTAGTTGATTATTTTCAATTACTTGTAATCAACAAATACTTATTTGCAAATAACATTCAATTACAGGCAAATTGTCATTATTTATTGTCAATTACAACATGTACAATGAGACTTTTAATTAACCTCATGTTTGTCAATGAGCCTTCCCATCAGCTATCATCCATCAGACAATAACAAAAATAATATGAGATATTCTTCTCTGTCATTAAGTTTTTATGAGCATAATCACCCTTCTTACAATAATGTCAATATTTTGATATAACTGCCCTTGACATCATGGCTATTAAGGGATGGACATAACTTATGAATGGTATGGCATGATATGTACGCATAGCAGGAAATATTTTCCCTATGGAGGTACTTGGTTTCTAATCGTTTGGAATTCTTCGATTCCTTCTTCAATTTGATGCTTTTGTAAATAAATCTGACACCTTAAACATGTTAAATCTATTAAATGTCATTCAAACTATACATTTCCTTCATGTTTGTAATTTAACATATTTTGTAGTTATTCATTAGTATCATGCACACATTTGTTAATGTTAAATCCCTCGTTGTCGTTTTAAAACATATTATTTGTCCTGATAAATCAGAGGTTGAAATTTTGACCTGTGCACGTCAAAACTGGTAATTTGATTTTAGATATTATTAATTGTGAATAATAATGTCTTAAGTTGATTCCGTTAATGTATGTATATTTAATCTTCTATGATCATAACATGTCATTTATTATTTGTTTTAATTTGAATAATTTGATTTAAGAAAAGATAGGTTATACCATTACTTGGTCTACTAAAACAACAAAAGAAACAATTAACAATAGTCCGTTCCGTTTATATAATTCCTTCGATATACATCAGTCGTTTTGACAAACATTTTCTCTGCATGGTGTAAATAAGTATCCAAAGGATGATCTAAGATTCAATTACAATTCAAATGTCTTTTTGTTAACCATATACATAACAGTTTTATATATATAATTCGTCCAATATATCTATATATATATATATATATACAAGTCTAAATTGAAAACAACGTTCAAACCTATGATTGCGTTGGATAAAACCGCAATTTTTATACGTGTGCATGCAAAACAAATTTCTTGATAGAGGGTCTAAATACAGCACAAACAACATTTTCCAAAAGACCAAAAAAGTGAAAAAGTATATTTTAACAAAACGCATTTGACTAGCAGGTCGAACGACAAATGTGCTTAAATCCTGCTGACTGCCATTGGCGATTTCCAAATAAACGGATCACAAGGTGTAATAAATGGATCTTAACTATAAATTTAATACCAAACAGAAAACAATAAACTTGCGGCGAAGATTGTATACCGCAAACAAAGGTGCAAAGATTTTCATATCCGGATTTCGACAATTAATGTCTCTTCAGTGATGTTAGGAATCGAAACGGTTATTGGAAGGCCACATAATTTACCTCAATTTAGGATAGATAATATGATAAAAATATGAACCCTTATTTGTACTAGACCGACACTGTGCGTCATATTATCAAACAGTAACAATCCACAGGAAGACATGTCACCGTTTCAATAGAAATTCAAGTCGACTAATCCATGTTTTTACTGAATGTCGCATACTAAGAGGAAAAGCAGCAAATTCAAAAAATAAAATCCTTTGCGCTGGTCGAAGGAATATATGTTTAATAAAACGACCTTAAAATATTATGTTTGTCCAAAAAGTTAAAATGGTTCATGCATTGTAACTCATGAACAAGAAAGCAATGGAAATGTCTATAGTTTCTTAGTCACTATGTAGGCAAACATGAGAAGTACAATATATTGGAATCTTTTGTACAAGCCACCGATTGTAACTCCAATGAAATTTAAATTAAGTAGTAACGTGTTGTTTCAGAAGCGTGGAAATTCAAAATATATCTACAGTAATTTCCAGTACATGCATTAAGCATATATTCTGGAAATTGAAAATCAAATCAAATTATTCGATTCTAGAACAACTTAACCCCACTCGTTGCTTCTCAATCAGAGAGTTTAACCATAATTAATCATTGTAGTACAGGACGCACAATATTGTAAGTGGGAATGTAACATATGATTACATATTCATACTATGTGTATTTTTATGCATATTCAATGGAAAAATATTTACAATTTACAGAAATATTAAAGTTGTATTTCTTTGTCGCGAAGATCACATCGCATAAAATTGGCTTTTCGCCAGGTGTAATTGTGTTATTTTGCCCTCCTGTTTAGATGCATACAGTCTGAGCAAAGTAAATAGCAGAATTGGAGGAACTGAGGAGGGATGGACAGGGATAAAGGAACATTGGAATGATGAGACAGAAAGCGTTATTCAGGGGAATGAGAAGCAGTAGTCAGAGGATAAGAAACTTGCAGAAGAGGGGGAAGGAAACCGGGTGACTTTGGGAATAAAAAGATAAAGATTTGCTGAACAGAATAATAATGCTCGGAATTTATTTAACATCTTGAGTTGGGATCTTAAGAGATTTATCTCACACCTTTTTATTTCACATCTGTAGATTCTGGATTTATGACTTTTCGTATATAGTCGAAATTTAGTTTCCGAGCAGAACTCCCGTTTTGCAAAGACCGATTCATCAAAAACTAAAATCAAACAAATGTAAACAACCAGCAAAACTTGAAAAGAATCAATTTGCACATGAGGCCGGAGAACTTCAACAGCCTCACAATGAATAATGATGTTAAATCCAATATATATATATATTCAAGAGTCAATTCTTAATTGAGGTAAATTATATCGCCTTCAAATACCCTTTCGATTCCTCACATCGCTGAAGAGACATTAATTGTCGAAATCGGGATATGGTGTACCAATTTTTGCACCTCATGTTTGCGGTATACTATCTTTTCCGCAAGTTTATTGTTTTCTGTTTGGTGCTAAATTAATAATTAAGATCCATTTTGTTACATCTGGTGATCCGTTTATTTTGCAATCGCCATGGCTGTCAGCAGATATTAAGAACATCCGTTGTTCGACCTGCTAGTCAAATGTGTTTTGTTAAAATATACTTTTTTCACTTTTTTTGGTCTTTTGGACAATGTTGTTTGTGCTGTATTTAGACCCCTCTACCAAGAAATTTGTTTTGCATGCACACGTATAGAAATTGCGGTTTTTATCCAACGCAATCATAGGGTTGAACGATGTTTTCAATTTAGACTTGTTTATATATATAATTCTATTCGTCTAAATAACAGCCCAACAATGTTAGATCTGTAAATTTGAGGAAGCACATTTTTTGTTCTTCCCTGGCCGGGATTCAAACTCATGTTACTGAGATATCGTGGAACCAAATCGCCCTGCACTATGCCCGACATATATATGTCATGTTTCTGCAATATTTTTTTTTATTATACTTATTGTTGATAACAGGGAAACATATTGAAAATATTGAAAAATACAATTGCAAGAATAATAGTTTAACTTAATCACTAAAAATATTAATTATTCTAAAATAAACGGTGTACATAAAGCAAAAACATACAAAAGTGGATGTAAACAAATATGACCTGTGTGCACGTCAAATCGGCAGTTCAAACAAATAGAAAAAAAAAAAAAAAAAAAACATAGGAAATTAATTGCTTAAACTTATCAAAAATATGAAATATTTCCCTAAAGTTATAAAATAAAATAACAAAAATTTACACAGAAAACAATAAACTTGCGGAAAAGATAGTATACCGCAAACATGAGGTGCAAAAATTGGTACACCATATCCCGATTTCGACAATTAATGTCTCTTCAATATATTTTGAATTTCCACGCTTCTGAAACTACAAGTTACTACTTAATTTAAATTTCATTGGAGTTACAATCGGTGGCTTGTACAAAAGATTCCAATATATTGTACTTCTCATGTTTGCCTACATAGTGTTTCCTGGCCAGGAAGAACAAAAATGTGCTTCCTCAAATTTACAGATCTAACATTGTTGGGCTGTTATTTAGACGAATTATATATATAAATATAAACAAGTTTAAATTGAAAACATCGTTCAACCCTATGATTGCGTTGGATAAAAATTCCCGCGTTTTTACACGTACGTTCACTGTTTGAAACACGTGTTACGTCTTCTCAGTGTTCATTGAGATTCCCATATGGCATTGTGCATGAAGAAAGATTGTGTTTCGCTTTCAATATTTTCGATTTTTCGTGCAATCTTTGGCAAACTACAGTGTGAGTAAATTTTTGTTATTTTATTTTATAACTTTAGGGAAATATTTCATATTTTTGATAAGTTTAAGCAATTAAGTTCCTATGTTTTTTTTTTTTTTTTATTTTTTTTTTTTTATTTGTTTGAACTGCCGATTGACGTGCACACAGGTCATATTTGTTTACATCTACTTTTGTATGTTTTTGCTTTATGTACACCGTTTATTTTAGAATAATTAATATTTTTAGTGATAAAGTTAAACTATTATTCTTGCAATTGTATTTTTCTTATTAGATTTAAGATAATTAACCTTTTAGTAGTACAGAGTTGCTATCGGAATACAAATCTATGGAACGCCGTTAGTGCCATTTTTACACCTGTATTTCTATTTTTATAATTTTTCCCTTTATGGAATGCAATTAATGCTAAAGCCGTTTTAAGTCATTTCGACATTTTAGTTCATGTTTGTTTATGTTTTGAACTTACGATTATTCAAAGGAGTTTTTATGCTATAAAAATATGTATGGAGGTCATTGAGTGTTATGATTTTTATCTTTCTCTTTGTAGCTTTTTACTATGTATGATGTTGTTTATCTGCAATGATGAAGCATATCAATAAAGAATTTGAAACCAACATGGTTGAATGACTTTAAAGTAAAAATAATGCATCATCTTTCACAGCGATGAACACAGAAACGGTAATTACGAAAATAGAGAAAAAACATCTAGAAAATCCAACTGGTGGATCAAAAATGGAAAAGGTTCCAGGCAAACCTTTTATGGAAACTGAAGCAGATGAAATAAACGATTAACGTCAGGGCAACCTTCCATTAATTATTATTCAGTTAAAACACAATCACAAGAGCTTGTAAAGCCTAAAGCGGTGAGAAAGTTAACGTTTGGGGGACAGGAAATGTACGAAAAAGATGTTGAAAAATACACAGCAGAGCTTATGCACTATAGGAAGAACCTAGATATCTTAATCAATAGTTACTACTCAGGAGAACTACAAACATTAGAGGTTAGTCTAATGCCAGACGGAATTAAAACGGAACTGTCAAAATATCAACAAATTTCAGAAAAATTCATCGGCTTTCTGAAAAGATACAGAACCGCAGAGAGCGCCCGGAAAGAGACAACACAAACATTAATCTACAAAAGTATTATTGCAAAGGCTAAACCCATTTTAAATGAGATCGAAATAAAATTGAAGCAGGCGCAATCAGCAAAATCTTTCTCTATTGGTAGAAAATCTCAATCCTCCTCCGCAAGTTCCAAGCTAATTAAACAAAGAGCAAAATTGATTCCGGAAGTAACCAACATTCAACAGCCATGCACATCGATAGGAATGATCAAACTGTAAGAGAAATAGAACCCGTGTCCTCTCATGGCGGGGAGGGACCATTGCTGCAAAATGTAGAAACGAAGTGTACTGCCATTTGTGGGGAAGGATTTTCTGGTAAATCCTGTTCAAAGGTGATACTTGTCAAGGTTTACAAGAAAGACGAACCTGAGAAATCCGTACATCTTTATGCTTTAATGGACGACCCAAGTAATCGTACGCTAGGCCGTACAGAGTTATTCGATGCACTGAATATAAATTCAGCTGTTCAACCTTACAGTTTATCTTCCTGTGCGGGATGTGTCCAGAAGCAAGGCCGTCTTGCTAGCGGGTTAGTCGTAGAACCTATAGATGGACGAATTAGAATGTATTTACCAACTGTCATTGAATGCATCGACATTCCTGACACGAGAGAAGAAATTCCGGCGCAAGAAATCACAAAATATTACGAACACTTAAAGCGTAATAAATTACCACCTATAGATCCTGATACGCATATTCTCTTATTGATCGGTAGAGGCTTGGCCGATGCAGACCACGTCTATGAGCAAAAGACAGGAGCTCAAAACACGACATTTGCACAACGACTCAGTTTAGGACGGGTCATTATCGGTGAAGTATGCTTAGGCCAAACGCACAAGCCAAATTCGAAGATAAACGTGTATAAAACAAACATTCTAAATAATGGAAGGCCGACATCTTTTGACGTATGTAAAAACGTCTTTAACGTCAAAGAACCTGTCAACTGTCATCAAGATACCCTTGAAGATAAGATTTTCAACAGGACGAAGGACGATAACAAGACCGGCATGTCTGTAGAATACCATGTTTTTATAGATATCATGGACAAGTAATTTGTCAAAAGTGAAACAGGCAATTGGAGTGCTCCCCTACCGTTCCTGAAGCATAGACCTCGATTACCTGACAACAGATCTCAAGTATTGAGAAGGGCAAGAATGCTCGACCAGTCTCTTAAAAAAAGTACGAGCAAGCGTCAACATTTTATAGAATTCATGGGAAACATGTTTAGTAATGGACATGCTGAAGAAGCTCCGACTTTGAACCAAGGCGAAGAATGTTGGTATTTGCCTTTATTTGGAGTATACTACCCTAAGAAAAAAGATAAAATAAGGGTTGTTTTCGATACCTCGGCTAAACAAGATGGAATTGTATCCAAGTATTAAATTTTGCATTGATAAAATATGTGTACCTATTTTTATTTTATCAAGTAGTAACCCAACTTTAATCCAAAATTCCTGTAAAATTCACATTCTTTAAAAAATGATCATAATTTTCTACTTGGTGACATATATGGCATTGATTATCCTTCATTATTTTCCATTGATAAAGCAGTTGCTTACATGGTAATATGTAATTGATCAATTTCCACCTAAACATTATTAGTTTGTTATCATTTAACTGGTGAAATGTAAAGTTTAATATATCATGTATATGATTTGAAGAATTTAGATTGAATATTTTTTCCATTTTATGAAGCCAATAGGTGTGTCACTTTCTATACCTTTGATATAATTATATATATCCTTAGCTTTTAATTTTTAATGCAAATTGATTTGGCTTTATTTTTGCTTCCAAGTAAAGAT
Organism: Mytilus coruscus; assembly: GCA_017311375.1. Classification (NCBI taxonomy): domain Eukaryota; kingdom Metazoa; phylum Mollusca; class Bivalvia; order Mytilida; family Mytilidae; genus Mytilus; species Mytilus coruscus. The sequence goes on from CM029605.1 coordinate 76,916,239, forward strand.
TTCTGTCTATTTGAACTTTACTTGAAATTGATTGATTTGATTTTAACATGATTTTCCATTCCTTTTGATTGCAGATTTTAGTTTAGAAAGTTCTGCTATCCAGTTAGATTTTCTTTCAATTTATTTAAAATTACTTTTTGGGAGATATTACCTTGTTTATTTATGATATCATTAATAAAAAATGTTACTTTCTATCCAGTTTGGAAAAACAAGACTTTACCATATAATTTAATTGATTGATTACCCCAAATGAATTGCTGTCTTACACTTTTGAAATTTAACCCCTTGCTTATCTTGGAACTATTATGTACTTTATACCAACTTTTTAATATTTCTAAATAAAATTCTGGCATAGATTTTTTAAATTTGGTATGTCATATATATTTTCAGGGTTCATGTTAAATAGAGCGAAGTTAGCTCCAAATTTGTTAAAGTAATATAAAAGTATAACCTTCCAATTTGAAAATTCTTCTGTTGTTAACCTTTAACCCAAGATATATGAATTGATGTTATATAACTATCTATATCAATCATTTTAAACCTCCTTCCTGATAATCATTACATAGAGTAGATCTCTTGATTTTCTCATTTTTGTTTTGCCATATATAATTAAATATTAGTTTTTTAAATTGTGTTAGAAAGTCTCTCGATAAATTGGTTACTGATGCTAAAAAGGTTATGTTTGGTATAATTAATGTTTTTATTACTGTTATTCGCCCAATCATTGTAAGCTTTCTTTTCTTCCAATTTGAAATTGCTTTTTCTGACTTCCTCAAAATATTTTCTGTGTTTAATTTATTGCATTCAACTTTATTAGTTCCAAAATATACACCTAAACTTTTAATGGGGCTTTTATTCCAACTAATGTTTTCATATTTATCTTTAGAATGTTTTAATTTACCTAGCCATATTCCTTCAGTTTTTGATTTATTAAGTTTTAGACCAGAAAGAGTTCCAAATTCTTCAATTAAATTTAATGCCAGGCTTATTTCCTGTTTTGATTTAAGAAAAAGTGTAGTATCATCTGCAAGTTGTGAGATTTTAAGACTATGTGTTTTAGAATCAAGTTTGATTTGAAATCCTTTAATACTTGTATCTTGTCTTATTCTACATGCCAGAATCTCTACTGCTATAACAAAAATAATCGAACTCAAGGGACACCCTTGTCTAATACCACGAAAAATGCTATAGGTTTCAGAAATCCACCCATTATTGAGCATACAACCTTTGACACCATTATATAAAGTTTTTACCCATTTAATAAACGAATGCGGGAGACCAAATTTTAAAAGAGCTTCATACATAAATGACCATTCTAACGAATCAAAAGCTTTTGAAAAATCTATAAATAATAAAGCACCATCTATATTAAAAGTTTCAGAGTAATCTATAATATCTTGAATTTGTCTGATATTGAAACCAATGTACCTATTTTTTACATATCCATTCTGATCGCTATTTATTATTTTGGATAAAACAGGTTTTAACCGTTGGGCTAAAGTATAGGCTATTAATTTGGTGTCTACATTTAGTAAAGTTATAGGTCTATAATTGTCTAGGGATAGTGGGTCATTTTTTTTGTACAATAAAGATACTATTCCTATTTTTTGTAATGTTGTTAATTCTTCTTTCTCATAACACTTATTGAAAACTTCTACAGCTAGTTCTTTTATATTATCCCAGAATGCGCGATAGAATTCAACACTTAGACCATCTATACCTGGTGATTTGTTTAGCTTCATATTAAAAATGGCTTCTGTGCATTCTTCTATTGAGATGTTGCCGCCTAGAGAGCTTTTCTCGTCATCAGTTAATTTATGATCTATTTTTGTTTCTTCAACATATTGCTTAATATTATTAACATCTGGATTTGTACTTTTATATAAAGTTTCATAGTAACATTTTTCTAAATTTAGAATTTCTGATGGCTCTGTTATGATTTTGTCTTGCTTATCTTTCAATGCCGAAATATTTTTTTGTTTGTCTTGATTTTTCTAAACCTAAAAAGAATTTTGTGTTTTTCCCTTCTTCTAACCATTTGACTCTGGATCTTACTTGTGCACCTTTAACTTATCCTTAAATAATGTTCTACTTTCTGGACCGGATTTTACAAATAGTTTGGTTGGAGTATTGCTTAGATTCAGAAGAAAAGAATTGCAGTAATCGCCGACATAGAGCAAATATTTTACTGTTTTAAGGTAAACAGTGCACATCGTAACTACCTAAGATTCTTTTGGAATAAGAACAACATTCCTTGACAGCAGCTTATTGAATATAGAATGTGTGTCCATGTATTTGGGAACACACCGTCACCAGCAATTGCCAACTACGGGCTTAGAAAATGTGTTGAAAATGAACAAACCGAAAGCGATGTTAAAGAATACGTGAATCGAAATTTTTATGTTGATGACGGACTGACAACATTTACAAAATGAAGAAGAAGCTATCAGTGTCCTCAAGAGGACTCAGCAATCACTACTTGAAAATGGAAAGTTGAAGCTACATAAAATAGCATCCAACAGTGAAAAGGTAATGAACGCCTTCAATCCGGATGAGTTGGCAAAGGAGCTTAAAACGTTGGACCTACACGAAGATGAACTACCAATTCAACACAGCCTTGGAATGAGTTGGGACTTGCAACATGACTCATTTAGCTATAAACTGTCAAACGAAGAGAAACCTATAACACGTAGAGGTGTGTTATCATCAATAAATAGCTTATTCTACTCATTAGGTTTGATTGCCCCTGTCATTCTACAAGGTAGAATTCTAATGAGGGATATTGTTGCCGAAACCACTGACTGGGACTTACCACTATCTAATGATATTCAGCAAAAATGACTACAATAGAGAAACTCTTTAAAGCCGCTAGAACAATTTCAGTACGAAGAACATTCGTACAATCGTCTGTCTGTACAAGCTTGGACAAACATTTTTCTCTGATGCCTCCAAACAGGCAATAGCAAGTGTAGTTTATTTGAGAACATCTAATTCAGAGTCTTCTGTCAACACTGGTTTCGTATTCGGAAAATGCAAAGTGGCACCTGAACATGGCCATACAATACCAAGATTAGAATTATGTGCCGCAGTTATGGCTGTAGAAATCGGAGAGATGATATGTGAACATCTAGATATATATTCGACTAGTATAAAGTACTACACAGATAGTAAAGTAGTGCTGGGATAGATAAACAATCAAGAAAGACGATTTCAAGTTCACGTTGCAAACCGAGTTGGTAAAATAAGGAAAGCTTCAAAACCGGAACAATAGTCGTATGTAAATACGGACTTAAATCCAGCCGATAATGGAACTAAACTAATATTTGCGGATCAGCTACAAAATAGTACTTGGCTCACAGGACCTAAATTCTTACAGGAATCTAACACGTCTAGTCAAAGCAACGAAACTGCTTTTCCTCTCGTCAACCACGACAGTGACAAAGAATTGAAAACAGAAATACTTGTCATAAAATCTGTGTAAAATATGACACCCTTGGGTTACAAAGATTCAACCGATTTTCCAATTGGTGGAAATTATGTCGTACCATCTCACGCCTACATCGACTTGCTAGTAGTTACTCTCACAACAAGTTGAAGGACAATTTGGAGTCAAACGAGCTTGACGCTTATCGCAAGGCTGAAAATTTCATCGTTAAGGAAGTTCAACAGGAGTACTTCGGTAGAGAAATCGAGTGTCTCAGAAGTAAAAGGCCTTTGCCTAACAACAGTTCCGTGTTATCTTTCTGTCCCGTTTTGAACAAAAATGGAATTTTGAGAGTATGGGGAAGACTTCGAACTGCTAAAATCACATCAAAAGAAAAAACACCGATTCTTTTTTCCGGAAAACATCATATTGCTGCTTTGCTTGTCCGTCACTATCATAACGATGTACAACATCAAGGGAGACATTTCACCGAAGGTACCATTCGGTCTGCTGGGTGGTGGATTACAGGCGTCAAACGACTGGTCTCGTCTATAATTTTTAAATGCATCGAATGTCGGCGACTTCGATATTCGTTGAGTGAACAGAAAATGGCCGATTTACCAGATGTAACCATGTGCACCGTTTAGTTTTGTTGGTGTAGATGTGTTTGAACCACATGTAACATAGTCACCAGACGCACTAGAGGAGGTGTAGCAAATTCTAATAGATGGGCGCTCTAATACATGCTTAGCATCTAGAGCAGTCCATATAGAGGTAATAGAAGAAATGAGTCCTTCTTCTTTCGTTAACGCACTACGCCGATTCTACGAACTTCGAGGCAAAGTGCAAGAATTTCGTTTCGACAGAGGTTCGAACTTCGTTAGTTGTACCGATGACTTGTAAATCGATGCATTAAACGTTGAAGATGGCGAAGTAAATTCACTTCTCAACAAGAATAGGACAATATGGAAATTTAATACACCACACTCCTCTTACATGGGTGGCTCATGGGAGCGAATGATTGGAATAGCTCGTAAAATTCTAAAAACAAACATGCTTTTCGACGTGAAATTCAAGAATTTGACTCACGAAGTTCTAACAACATTTATGGCAGAGGTAACCGCCATTATAAACGCCCGACCGATTTTACCAGTCTCCAATGATTCTGAGAATCCTACAATTCTGACACCTTCTCTATTATTAACTCAGAAAATATCTGATTAGGAAGATAGATTTGAAAATATAACATCAACTACATGTATGTACCAATCACAATGGAAATATGTACATTCATTAGCTGAGATATTTTGGAAACGGTGGAGTAGGGAATATCTGCAAACATTACAAAAGAGACAAAAGTGGAAAAAGGAAGTGTCAAATTTGAAAGAGGGCAACATAATTCTTATGCGAGAAAAAGACATGGTTAGGACCGAATAGCCAATTGAAACAATAATCAGAACATTCGCCAGCGAAAATGACAATCTTATTAGGAAAGTAGAAGTGAGGGTTATTAAACAAGGAAAACCAGTTATGAATGTCCGTCCGATAACAGAGATTGTGAAGCTATTGTCCGAGTGATACTATTGAACCCTATTCGAACTTTTGATATGTACATTGACTTTATTAATTTAATATTTTAGATAGTTAATTTTCTTTTTGAGATTTTTGTAAACGAGGTTTTTAGCTTATACTTGAAGTCCTTAAGTATTTTTGTTAAAACCCTACGGTGATATTGTTATATCAGACGGGGAGTGTTATTTACTACAATATTTTTTTATTATACTTATTTTTGATAATTCAAAATTCCCTCTTTTTTACACGTACTTTCACTATTTGAAACACGTGTTACGTCTTATCAGTTTTCATTGAGATTCCCACATGGCATTGTGAAGAAAGATTGTGTTTCAATATTTTCGATTTTTCGTGCAATCTTTGGTAAACTACAGTGTGAGTAATTTTTTGTTATTTTATTTTATAACTTTAGGGAAATATTTCCTATTTTGATAAGTTTAAGCAATTAATTTCCTATTTTTTTATTTTTTTTTTTTTATTTTTATTTATTTATTTATTTGATTTTTTTTTTTTTTTTAACTGCCGATTGACGTGCACACAGGTCATATTTGTTTACATCCGCTTTTGTATGTTTTTTGCTTTCTGTACACCGTTTATTTTTGAATAATTAATATTTTTAGCGATAAAGTTAAACTATTATTCTTGCAATTGCATTTTTCTTATTAGATTTAAGCTAATTAACTTTTTAGAAGTACTGAGTTGATATCGGATAAAAAATCTATGGAACGCCGTTAGTGCCATTTTTACACCTGTATTTCTATTTTTATAATTTTTCACTTTATGGAATGTAATTAATGCCAAAGCCGTTTTAAGTCATTTCGACATTTTAGTTCATGCTTGTTTATGTTTTGAACTTACGATTATTCAAAGGAATTTTTATTCTATAAAAACATGTATGGAGGTTAATGAGTGTTATGATTTTTATCTTTCTCTTTGTAGCTTTTTACTATGTATGATGTTGTTTATCTGTAATAATGAAGCATATCAATAAAGAATTTGAAACCAACGTGGTTTAATGACTTTAAAATATATATATATATATATAGATTCTACCACTGTATCTAGTGTAATATGATATTTATCACTCGAGACGGGTAAATTTTCAAATTTAAAACGTGAGGCTCGCCGTGCGTTTTAAATATTTAGAATTTAACAGTCGAGAGTGGATAAATATCGTTTTGCACAATATTTGGTGGTGGAATCTGTTTCTCTGGTGATTTTTAAACGATATGCAGACAAATTCATTCATTCCTTTCGAATGATCTACAAAAAGATGTGTTTTTTTCTATGTGACGTTAGCAGGCATGGTCATCCTTTTTCATGACGTCACAATAGAAACTGCAGAGGAAAGCAAGAATATTTGACGTCATAATCGAATTTTGACCGATGAAGAACTGAGATCAAACAAACCACTCGCGGATTAAATAAAAATAATTTTAATAGTCAAGAAAAGGATAAATCGTGTAAGAATTAGAGAAATAGGCTCAAGCAACCATCACTATTAAGCATCCATAAATCTCTGGCATGACTAAACCTACGATAAAGTCTACAACGTCATGAGACTAGATATGTTAATAAACTCACATTCGATTTATGTCGATTATTAACGGAAATCGGAATAGGTATAAGAACAACGAAATACCAAATCTACATCAATACCAGGAAATTTACTAAAAAACCTTAAGGAAAATCAACTTGATTACAAAAACGATCCAACTGCAATTTATAATCTAATAGATACCATAGTAGCAACTCAAACAAATCAGCACAACAAAACTAACATATTGGGAAGGATGAAATATGTTATTATAACTGAAAATCAACAAATCTGCCATTGATCAACAAAAACAGAAGGGCATACCAAAGAAACTATACAAGAACAACAACGAAGTAAGAAGTCACTTTAAATGGCAACTAGATGAGTCACTATAGAATATATTAACAAGGAATAGCAAAATATTTAATAACCTTGAAAATGCGGAAAGGAAAACTAAAATAAAAATCACTCCTATAAATAAAGGCAACAGTAGTATACTGCTGTTCAAAAATCATAAATCGATTGAGAGAAAATAAATCCGGGTTACAAGCTAAAATCGAGGGAAGCACATCAACTGTAAGAGGAAAACAAAGGAACAACAGAAACACTGAAGTGCAACAAAAACAAACGCCAACATACACAGAAAAGGATTATTTGATAACAGCTGCCATATTCCTGACTTGGTACAGGACATTTTAAGACAAAATGGTTAGTTGAAGCTGGTTTAATGGCTAGCCATATCAGATCTTAATGTAGAAGGCATAACCTACTCTACAAAAGAAATAACACTCCAAGGATGGAATGAAAGTGTCAACAAGCACATGAAACTAAGAACGTAAAATCTGACTATACCAACAAATAATTTGAGACATGTACATAAGACGTTATTGACGAAATATGTAAACAAAATGCTGAACCTTTAGTTTTTACATCAGACGACATTGACAAAGCCATCAATTGAATACCAACAAGGCACCTGATATATTGAAGTGACAATAACGCTGCATGCATAAAATATATTACCCCATAAGATATATATCTGATTATCTGCAGTCGTAATAGATTATATTAAACATGAGTTCCTACTCCACTATTTAGAAAATAAATAATCATCAGCTGAGGCAAATAACTATACAAGAAATATCACTCCGACAATTTTTAAAAGACATCATTAATATTCATCAAAACTTGATTCAAAGAGGTTTCATATCAGAGGTATTTCCAATATACAGTGTCCTCATACTGCTATAATTAATTGCTAAATATATAGACCAGAACCTACCTGTTTGTATAGTACAATTTGATCCCAAGGCTGCATTTGGTGTCGTCACTCTTTTTTGTTGTTGACATATTTGTTTGTTTTTATAGTGATAAAGATTATAACACGAACTTGACTGCTGTACCCCTATTTTTGACATTTTCCTATTATGTCTGTCTGTTTTCTTCACGCATCGTTGTCAATAGAATGGGATTTCATGCGACTGTTATACAAGTGAGAGGTTTAGCTAGCTATAAAACTAGGTTTAATACACCATTTAATACATGAGAAAATGTCTGTACCAAGTCAGGAATATGACAGTTGTTATCCATTCGTTTGATGTTTGAGCTTTCGTTTTTACCATTTCCTTAGGGACTTTTCGTTTAGAATTTTCCTCGGAGTTCACTATTTTTTGTTATTTTACTTTTTTTTCATCGTCAACTTTTCTCACCAGGAGTAAGTTAAACCCTTTGACTATTAGTACGCAAACTGAATTCTTATGCCATAAACTTTATTAAACGATATTGTCTAATAATACGAGGTACAAATTTGTCGAGTTTTCTGATTTGATAAGAACAAAGAGATGTCAGTATATATTCAGGAAACTGCCGAGGTACATACGACGTTTTTACCCCAACTGGAACACCAAAAACAACATCATAACATCTGTTACTATGTGACGTATTCAGAACACTACAAGAATGTCAGAGGCTCACAGAGGGAAAATAATGATGTGCATCCGTCAATAATATATTTTTAATTTAAAATCACGCAATTTACACTTCAAATACTTCAAATTAATGTTTTAAAGTGTTATTATAAATTATTACATAACGATAAAATTATTTTCACAGCAAATTACAAAATCCTTCACGTCTGTGGAAAATATCATGTTGCTTTTTTCCTATATTTGTTATGAAAAATTGTCAAACAAACATACAAACAGTACACAAGAAATAAAAAAACTCAAGATGAAATAAAGTGCACTTATATGAATTACCCAAAACATTAGGAAACAAAATACAAAGATGGTAATGAATAAATATATACTGCATTATGAATGTTTAACAAATACATTGTACTGAAAAAAAAACAACAACATTAAGGCTGTTGTAATCCGTAATATATGTGTACTTCAGGTCTCAGACAGGGTATATAATGTGACATTCACGGCTTAAGGTTTATATCCCCTTCGCCTACGGCTCAGGGAATATAAATTCTAAGCCGGGAATGTCACATTGTATGCCCTGTCTGAGCCCTGAATAACATATAATATGCAAAAAGTAAAATAACAAAAATAGCGAACTCCGAGGAAAATTCTAAACGGAAAGTCCCTAAGCAAATAACACAAAATCCGTATTTTCATGCCAGTACCGAAGTACTGGCTACTGGGCTGGTGATACCCTCGTTACTATTAGTCCACCAGCAGAGGCATCGACCCAGCGGTAGTAATATAATAAACGGTACCAATTTTCCTGCACCAGATACGCATTTCGTCAATCAATGTTTCTTCAGTGATGCTCGAGGCCAAAATATTTGAAAATCCAAAGCTTACTAAAAAGATGAAGAGCTATAAACAAATAAGGACGAAAAAGTAAAGCCAAAGCCGGGCAAGGAATCAGAGTTTTGCATGAGGGAGATACATTCCTTAATTTGAAATAATCTCCAAACTTTTGTAACAGGAAATTTCAATAACACAAAATCCGTATTTCATGCTAATACTGAAGTACTGGAAAGGGCTTGTGATAGCCTCGGGGACTTTTAGTCCACCAGAAGAGGCATCAACCCAGTGGTAGTAATAACATAAACGGTACCAATTTTTCTGCACCAGATGCGCATTTAGACAATCAATGTCTCTTCAGTGATGCTCGAGGCCAAAATATTTGAAAATCCAAAGCTTATTACACATGTACAAGATGAAGAGCTATAAACCAAAAAGGACAAAAAAGTATAACCAAAGCCAGACAAGGAATCAGAGCTTTACATGTGGGAGATACATTCCTTAATTTGAAATAATTTCCAAATTTTTGTAACAGAAAATTTCAGTAAAACAAAATCCGTATTTAAATGATAGTCTGCACCTCCTTTTCAGTGTTTTATGAAAATGATTTTGGGGTTTTCCAGAGAGCTAACAAACATGCATCTTGAATGTCACTTTCGTACAAAATGAATCCAAATTTTCCCTGGAGATTTTCATATGTCGTTTTGCATATCATCCTTCGTATTGTCATCAGGTCACATTTACAAATATTTACAACTCCTCTTAAACTAGGCCACAAACACGTTCAATGAGCTTTCAATACATTATGCCATTTTTTACCTCCTATTCCATTGTATGTCAAAAATTGAAAACCATACAGGGACATTTAATTATCTACATTAGCGTTTTTTGTACTCTGGTTAATAATATTGTGTAAGCCTTAATCCAGTACTACAATATAGGCTTATATCTTACATCAGCAACAATGGTATATAGAATGTAATCCTCCATCAAAAAGACTACTGAAAAAATAGAAAGTTCGAATATATTTACTTTTGCCATTACATTTTTTGTATATCTAATAAGTTTAAATCCCATTCATAGTGAACGCATACTATATATTTGTTTTTTTTGTTTTTAATTTTGGTTCATTTGTATATTTTGGAGTTTGTTGTGGCGTTAATTTCGCTAAACTAGTATACATTATACACTATTAATTAGGGGCCAGCTGAAACCAACCTTCGAATGTTGAATTTTCTCGCTAATAAGGTTGAAGACCCATGGGTGGTTTTGGGCTGCTTTCTATTCTTTGGTCGGGTTTTTGTCTCCTTGATATATTCCCCGTTTCCAGCTATTTGATAGTAAATGCTTATATGAAGGAATGATCGCAATCAGACAACAATTAGCCATCCTACGTCCTTCAATGGTTAACAAAATCCATACCGTATAGCAACCTATAAAAGTCCCTGACATGACAAAATTGAAACTATTCAAACGAAACAACCGAAAGCCTGATTTTTGACATAACAATGAATAGTTAACAGATATAATATACAGAAGCCAGTGAAATACAGGTTTCTGATTTGGATAGGCATATATAGGTCTGTGAGGAGCTAACCTCTTTGTGAACACTCAACCCTCCCATTACTTGAAGCCGTTGTGTAACAGCACTAAGTTAGAACAACTGTAATTATCAGTGGGAATAGGGTAAGGGTTAGGGTTAGGGTTGGGGTTAGGGTTTAGGGTTAGGGTTAGGGTTAGGGTTAGGGTAGTGGACTTTGACGAGGGTTAGTGAGGTGCCCTTTTTTACTTCTGCGCATGTCTGCCCTTTATTGTGACTGTGCATGCGTCAGAAATTTCCAAAAATATTTTTAAGTACAGAGTATGAAAAGTGCCTTTGACTTCAATCTTCAAACAGGTGTAGAATGGATTTGAATAGAGATATTTTCTTAAAGTTAACTGTTCCTAAAAGATGAAAAGGCGATCTAGAGGATGAAAACTTATTGGTTTCACTGAAGTGTACGGCCGCACTTTCCGACCTCACTGAAGAAACGTTTGTGTGAGAGTGAAGCCTAACCCTGAAATTAACTCCAACTACCAAACTACAAAAGATAAAGACTTACGGTCTTCACCATGGGCTTAATTGTCAAAAAGTACTATCCCTAATGGGACCGATTTTTAACGTCAAGCCGATCGAAGCATAGGATCATGTTGAAATATTGAAAAGATCTACTTTGAAAAGTACCAAAAACCATAACCTGACCCCCCACCCCTCTAAAACTCTGATTTTTTGAGAAGTTCGTGAAAAAACTTAATACGAAAAAACTCCTGATGCAATATTTTGATTTCCTCTTTGCAAGTGGGCCACACACTTGAAAATTAACACAACTTATTCTGAGGGTAAAAAAACCATGAAAAACGCGTTTGAACCGTGTGAAATATCTTCCGTGTGTCCTCTTTCAGTGATTTTGTTCAAACACGTTTCATCTCGCCACTCAGTCACCCCGCTATGTATAAACGTCTTATATGCTCCAAAATTTGGCGCATTTTCTCAGCTTATGAATAAAATAAAATTCCAGCCTCAAGGTAGTAAAATGACACAAATTTCGTTATTCTTGTGAAAAATTTGGAAATCTTTCAAAAAAAAAATAGCATTTTTGAACCCAACTTTTTTGTTTCAAAAACTCAGTCTCTGACCTGAGGCTATCTTAAAAGAACTAGAAAACACGAGTCTAAATTACTTAGATGTTTTTCCGATTGCATGAGAAATGGTAAAGATACGAGCCTGAGAAAATGACAAAATTGTTAATTTCCAAATAAACAGGAAAAAAAGGAATTTCATATGACAGACCACACATCATATTCATCAGGTAGCAGGTTTTCAGGGCTTTCCAAAACGTCAAAGATCTTTCAAATCGGTTAAAAAATGTCAGAGTTATCACTGTTCAAAGTAGGAATGCAATTTATCAATGAGAGGGTTAGGGTTTGGGGTTTGACTTTGGGGTTTTGGTTAGGCTTTACGTTAGGGTATGGGTTTGAGTTTGATTTACGGTAAGGATTTAAGTTTGAGTTTGGGTAAGGGTTTGGAGTTTGCGTTGGGGTTTGGGTTTGGGTTAGGGTTAGAGTTAGGGTTTAGGTTAGGGTAAGGGTATGAGTTTGAATTAGGGTTATGGAAGTTGACTTTTGTGAGGGTTTGCCAATTGAGGTGCCCTTTGTCAATTCTGTGCATTAGTGCCCTTTTTGTGTGACTGCGCATGCGTGAAAAATTTCTAAAAAAACATTTTTTAAGTTCAAAGTATGAATAGTGCCTTTTACTTCAATCTTCAAAGAGCTGTAGAATTGATTCGAATAGAGATATTTTCTTAAAGTTAATTGTTCCGAAAAGTTATAATATAACTTCTCTTAGATGCATTTTTTTTATTTTCCTAGGAGCGAAAGTTAAGATTAATTGTATTGATTATTATCAATTATAAAGTGAAATTTACATGATTTTTTTCTCACCTTAAAAACCACGGAAATTAATCCACACTTACTAATAGGTTCAAAACCACGAAATTTTAACTCATGAAAATACAGTATATCCTTACAGTATCAATGAAACCTTAATACATAATGTAATTTGTATTATATAACCATTCGTTTGTACACATCTATCAAAAACCAAATAATTGCAGCTTTAAAGAATATTTATCAAATCAATTTCATTATAGATGAATAGCAGACATTTCAAAGGTGTAAAGAACTGAAATTTAGGGCAATCAGTCAAAGAATTACTAAGAAATACTTCTTTGAAATCATTTTTTCATTCCGGAAATTGGCCGAAAATCGTTGTCTGTTTTTTGGTCCTTTGCGGTAAGTGCCGAAATTTTGTCTAAGTTTAAATAATAATCATATTTGTTATAATAATATAATTTACCGGCATATTTCTTCCATTTCATTCATCCTTTGAAGTTTTTACACCTCAAAATCATAAAACGGCGAAATTGTGTCCCCGGCGAATATGAGCGCCCCACTCTAGTTATCATATGCTATTCAAAATTGTTTTCCCAGTGAAACATTTGCGGTAAGTGAAAGGTAAAAGATAATTTGTTGTAAAAAAATGTGTATTAAAAAATTTAAAAAGCATCTGTTTGTGCTTGAATTAAAATAAAGGTATAAAATGCTTTTCCATATTGATTCCCTGTGTCACATTTGCCTTAAGAACTTAGCTTTTGTTTTTTAAAGGATCTCAAATTTTGAGAAACATTATTTTTTTGGTGCTTGGATTTTACCGCAATAGGTATACAAGTTGAATATGCTATCAAAAATGGATGTCAGGGGTAAAAAATTATTCAGTGGCCACCATTTTCGAAGTGGCTGCCAAAATACATAAATTCATGGTGCTCGAATTTAAGCAAAACTTTATATCTACTCTGAAGAAGACATCCTGAAAAAAAAATGATACCATATGAAAATGTATATTGCTTTGTTCGAATAATACTGTTATAAGTGTTTTTACACAAATTCATTTCTTTTGCATATAATTTGACGTTGCATCATAAATTCACTACATGTTGTTTTTTTTTTTATTAAAGTTTTTAGATAGTTTTATTTTATATACTTTATTTAGAAATGGAAATATTCAAATATTGCAATAATGTATTATTAAAAGTTTTCGTCGCAAGTTGTTAACTGGTAATATATTAACTGGATATCAATTTAAAGTAATTAAAACCGTCGGCCTGTCATCTCAATACAATATAAGAAAGGAATCGAAGGCAACCCACGTTATCCATTACAGCTGTTACATTTGTACACTCTACTGTGATATAAAAACAGTAGTCTACAACAGCATTTGCAAAACGATTGTCTACCAGACATACACAACAACAATCCAGAAACAGCGAAGGTTTTTGTAATACTGTGCGTCTTTGCTGCTTGTTTGTTTGCTGCAGGTAAGTATTTTGTAAAATAAGCTTTTTTGTTACAACACTCAAATTAAAATGTAATAGATCTCTGATTTATTCATGCTAATAGGGTAAAAATCTAACATATTGAGAAGTCTATATCAAAGAAATGCACTGTAAGATATTGATAAAAAAGAAAAGAAAAGAGGGACTCCATGACCTGAGTGCTTGTGGACAAGAAGCCTACTTGGCTACTTAGTGAAATTTGAGGGTTCAGATAAGGATCGGGGTAAAACTATTTTCATACTAGATATAGTTATGGCATAAATAAAAAAAAATGGACTTTTATTTTTTGGATGACACATGATTCCTACACACAGTTGTGCATGCCATTTTATTTTTACTCTTACAAGAAGATTAAGGGTATATGTAAAAGAGGGACGAAAGATACCAGTATATGTAAAAGAGGGACGAAAGATACCAGTATATGTAAAAGAGAGACGAAAGATACCAGAGGGACAGTCAAACTCATAGATTGAAAATAAACTGACAACGCCATGGCTAAAAATAAAAGGACAAACAGACAAATAATAGTACAAAAGACACAACATAGAAAACTAAAGACTAAGCAAAACGAACCCCACCAAAAACTGGGGGTGATATCAGGTGCTCCGGAAGGGTAAGCAGATCCTGCTCCACATGTGGCACCCGTCGTGTTGCTTATGTTATTACAAATCCGACAAATAGTCTAATTAAAATAAACAACTCAACGGAAAAAGAGGGTCATATATCGGTAATTGTGACTGCAGGAAATAGTTGTAATATAGATCATAGATGTGTGTTGACTGGTTGCTGTTAAATTAATAATACATTTTAAAAATGCCCCTAAGACGAGTGAGATAAGGCTGGGTCTGGGAAACGCGTGTCAATATTTTAGATAGCGCACCAAAAAGTATATTAACGGATTTTTGAGTTTAAATTAATATTTTATCGGATTTTTCTTTCAAGCATGAGGTTTGGTGAAGTTATCCTGCTAACACCCAAACACATTATTATTGGGTTTTTTTTCTTACATTTTTAACCCCCTTCGACGAAATGAGTCCATTAAACAATAAATATTCTTGCTTAACATGTCAAGACCTATCCATTGCGCCCGGATTTAATGCCCATTTAACCTCGAGTAACGTTGTTGAGTATCACAAATGGATTCAGATACCGCATCTCTATACCAGAGATGTATTTTTAACTGCCATTTTCATACCTTTCTAGTATGGAAGCCCATTTTCTATTAAAAAAAAATGATTTCGAGATTACGAATAGAAAAAAAAAACTGTGATCACGGATTAAAACCTTATCACTTATTTTGTAACTCGTTATCACGGATTTAATTAGTGATGACGAATCTGGGGAATTAGTTATCACAGATCTTTGTAATGCAAGAACACGGATTATTTTGTTATGACAGATCATATTATTCGTTATTGTTTATGGGTAAAATTTGTAAAAACGAAATGTAACACTTTGTTTTTTTGTTTGTTTTTTATTTATATAAAGGTATTTAAAACGAAAGCTGAAAACACTTTGGTTATTATTATTTTTTTTTTTTTTTTCGTTTATGATTTCTCAAAACGAGAAGCAAATGGACCCAAATATACACGGACCCGTAAGTATAAAGAATCTACAAATGACTTTAATGACATCTTACTCAAATTATTACTTTTTTATCATTTAGGATGAGGGTAACAGGATTACTTGTGATTGCGATGTGCGTTTTGTATGTCAGAGCTTTCGAAAAGAAGTGCGATTTTCATAACTTAAGCACGAAAGAGCTTCTTGAAAATTTGAAATACCGTTTAGAAGAAAAGGAACAGAGAGAAAACGGAGAGTTCTCATTATATCAAAGTTAGAGCAACTACTTTCATTTTCTATATACAGAAAACGCATTTCGTGAAGATTGCTTTCATATATGCCATGACTATCATGATTGCGTATGCCATTTTTTGCAGATCGTGTAAATACTTGCACATCAAAATACACGAACTTAGTCGTATATATAATACTCTTATTACAAGAATTGGTTAATATTCATTTTCTTTCTGCCGTGGCCTGTTATGTATTTTTCGCGGTTAAGATATAATTCCCTTATTGTGTTATGAACAAGTGATACAACAAATACGTTTATTTGATTGGCCGTTTCTGAATATGTAATGGAACTTCAACATTTACATTGGCTATTCGTTGGAAACACTTTCAATACCGGACTGATACATATACCGGACTTTGAACGTACAACCTAATTAATAAATGGTAACATCGAAAACTAGATAAACAACACTTTATCAGAGGAGTTTGACTGCAATTTGGCAGGAACTTGAATAAAGAAGGGGCTATTAAGTTACATATTCGAAGGGGAGATGTGGGATTACGTTTGCTGATCCCGAGGGGGGGGGATTTGAGGATGTTCCGGGGGTTAAAACCCCTCCGCCTTTTTTTTTCGATTTTTCTAATCACGCGGACGTTTCATGGTGCTACCCAGGTTCCTTTAAAATATCGGGATCCGCGCCTGGGAATACAAAAAAACACAAGACTTTTGTGTAGTTATGTTACGGTGGTAGATGAATATCCTGATTTTTTTTTAATTTCTACAGGAGGTACCATTTATACACGATGGGGAAGAAAGGATTGTCCAAATAATTATGGTACTCAACTGGTATATACAGGTGAATATTTAAAAAAAACTTCCGATGAGAATTCTTTTACAGACAAGATTATAAACCAGAAACGTGCAATATAATTGTCGAACAAAAATAGACAAAAGCCGGGCTAAAAGAAACAAAGACGAAAAACCCCAATAACTAAAAACTGATCAAATGGATGCCATTAAACTCTAGTGAATTTTTAAAATATTTTTTCTGTGACATATCGTCATATCTTCTATTGAAATATATCGATTTGTTTTCATTCTTATTGTATTTAGAAAAATCATATATTAATATGTCAATTATAATCTGCTAATTTAACCAGATATGAAGGTAAAATGATTTCATGAGATGCAGGATCAAACATATTACTGTGGATTTATTTATTTTCGTGGATTAATGAAAACTTGTATGTTTGTGGGTATTTAATTTTGTGGTTTTACCGACGGAAATGAAATTTGTTATTCGTTGAACATTTGATTTCGTGGTTCACCTGTACCCACGAAATCCTTGAAAATTGGTATCCAACGAATAACGATGAATCCACAGTATGTTATATAAATGGTGTAAAACTAGAAAGACAAACGAAGAGAAAATAATGCTAGTTCGGCCCCAATAAATATGCTTATACCATGTCGAGCTACCAGAGTAATATGTTGTCGTTTGTACGTCTATCTTTCGAAGGAGTCGGGTTTTTGGTGGTTGTGGTCAGTTGTGGTGTCCAAGGTACTTTAGAGCTATATTCAAAAGCTCGGCGTGTAGGATACAAAGTGGTCAATTTTGCATTTTTTTGGTTTGGAGAATTTTTTGCTTCACATTATTAGGAAGAATAACACCTGTGGTTTTTTTTTTTAACTGAATGCTCATTTTGAGTTTATCAGAAGTAGGTCTCCTTATTTTAGTAAGTTCATATCACGATATATCAGTGTTTTATTTGTGCTTATAAACTCTTTCCTATGGTCTCGGCCTCTTTTAGAGAAAAAGTTCTTGAAATGTTTTAAGAACAATTTAGTATCGTTTGATATTCGACTGCTCACATGATAATAATTTTATAGATTTCTTTCAAATAAATGGATATATCGTCCTTCAAAACTCTTTTCGATCTCTCTTTTTTAGTTACAAAATTTATTGCTTTCGAAATGTTTTTTTTTTTTTTTTTTTTTTTTTTTTTTTTTTGCTGCATAGGCTTTATGTATATATTGAGAGGAGCATTTGTTGTCAGTAGTTTGTACATGAGATTGGATCACAGGCACTTGTCTCTGAGTTTTTTTTTTCCTATATACCTTAATTCATATCGGGAAAAAATTTCAGAGACAAGTGCCTGTCGACTGGATTCTTTCACTGATATCTCGTTTTAAATGATGACAGTTTCGGTATTAGAATGTAAGTAAGTTTTATTGTATTTACACTTTTTAAGTTTTTATGTTAAGTACAAAATTAAAATTATATCTATCTATAAAACTTTTTTTAAAATACAAAATTTGGTTTTTAATTTGTTGTCATTGTATTTGAATTCAACACCATTCATTATGATTCAGGTATAGCAGGTGGAGGAAGCTATGCCGAAACCGGAAGTGGTACTAACTACTTATGTTTGCCCCACAATCCCGATCAAAAACCAGCACAATTTTCTCTTGGGCTCGAAAGAAGTAATTATGTTGCACACGTTTGGGGGGCCGAATATCAGTTCTCCTTCGGTATGGTCAAGGTTGATGACGATGTTCCATGCGCAGTATGTCTAGATACAACGGCAAACACGTCTTTAATGATTCCGGCTAAATCGTCATGTCCGTCTCTCTGGAAAAAACAATACAACGGAATTCTGTGTGCAAATATGTATCGTCACCCTGCAGCTT
>CM029605.1:76935050-77011502 GCA_017311375.1 Mytilus coruscus
CTGTTAATGGTGTCTTTACGCTAAATCCATTGGATGATGGATTTGTACTGATCGATACATTTTTTATTATTAGTTGTTATTGGCTTTGAACTAGCCGTCAGTAACTGCGAGTACTCTCAGATCTTTACTCAGTGTCTTTTTGTTGTGGGATGTATAGGTACGCTTCCACGTCCGGTTTGTTTTTCGTTAGCTGTTTTCTGCATGATGTATATCGATCTGATGAGTTAAGCCCTTTTCAACTGCTTTTTGTTTGTATTGTTACACCACTGTCCCAGGGATGGTTAGGCGCCAACAAACTAGTTTAACCTGTTCTATATGTGCCTGTCCCAAGTCAGGAGCCTGTAGTTCACTGGTTGTTGTTGGTTCATGTATGTCATATGTTTTCGTAAATTGTTCGGTTATAAATCAGGCCGTTGGTTTTCTCAATTGATTTGTTTTACATTTTTCCTGTCTAGGCATTTTAGAGCCGACTATACAGTATGGGTTTTCTCATTGTTCAAGGCCGTACGGTTGCCTATAATTGCTTAAATCCACTACATTTGAACTTTGGTGGATAATTGTCTCAGATGCAATCTTACCACATCTCCTTATTTTTATAAAGCAGCCACCAATGTGGTGGTGGTATGACGTAAATACTACACGGAAGTCCTTAAGAATGAAATTACTCATTTAACTACATTTAAGGCCGTGCGCTCCACACAGAGTCAAATAATCCTAACGGGGCTCCGATAAGCCGCGACTCACGTCCATTTCTTACGTGTGGTGCGAGGGGTGTTTGCATGTCAGTACCACCGGTCATCTTAAGCTCTCCTCTGAAAATTTGAAAGTCCCTACTATGTATCGGCATCTTAAACTACACAAAATCCGTTTATATTTTGTTTCTTTCAGGCTTCTAGTAAATGTTCTACTGCTAATCTTTTCGGTTTTAACTAGTTTCCTTACTTCTTTAAAAAAAACTGGTTATTAATTTTTATAATAAAGCATATGAAAAAAATGGAATAAACTATTTTGAAGTGTCATTAACTACTAGTATTTGGGTGTTTTGGATACATTAAGTGCTTTTGATGGTCCGTTCAATTCGGTTGACAGTTATAAGTTTTCAACTCTATACATTACACTACCACATATAATGGTATCGTAATTGGAGTTTTTTTTTTAATTTTTTTTATATCAAACAGATGTTCTCTAATTTATTTAAACGGTCCTTTAACAAATCTGGTTAAAAAGATTCGTTTGCTAAAACTCATATGAAGCCTTCTTCTTTAATGAAAACGAGTAACATGCTACTTTCCAGTATGTTTTTTTTTACTGGGCCCGATTTGGTGGTGTTACATCTTACAAAGTCTATCCTAATTATTTTCCGCTCAAACCGGTGATAGGGGCCGTCTTAAACTTGCAGTGGGGTGAGAGTTTTTTTTTTCTTTTTGCTCCGTTTTGAATGCCTCACTGTGACCTTGAGATGAAGAACAGCAATAATATCGCTGTTCCTTTGCTTTTTGTGTGTGTGTTTTTTTAGCTTTGCATGTACTGATTTTGTGTCATGAATGGATAACCCATATCCTTTATTTGGTGGTGTAACATCTTACAAAGTCTACTCGAATTATTTTACAAAGAATTCCGTTAAAACCGGTGATAGGGGCCGTCTTAAACTTGCGAGATTTTTTGTTGTTGCTAAGTGTTGAATGCCTCACTGTGACTTTGAGATGAAGAACAGCAATAAAAGAGCTGTTCCTTTGCTTTTTGTGCGTGTTTGTTTTTGCTGTGTCATGAATGGATAACCCATATCCTTTATTTTTCTATTATATATACATACTGGAACTGTGATGAGATAATTAAAGCTTTAAATTTAGTTTTCTTCTTGAAAGCATATAATAATGTACGTTTCGACAATACAGTTTATCGACACGTTGTAGGAATTCCGATGGTTACCAATTACACCCTTTAATAGCAGACTTGTCAAACTCTGTCTAGATTACATTTAATTTTATAGATCTAAAAACCCTTAAATATATTTTTGCTTTTTAAAAATAATCAAAAATTTTCTAATTTTACTGCCGGAATTTACTCAAAAGAAATAAATTGAAATAAATCCAATACAGACAGCAATACTTTTCCTTTCTAGATTTGGATATTTCAGTTTCTCTATATTAAAAATTTCGACAAAAGTGACAATTTTCCTTTCCCGATTGTTTATTTTCGCCTTTAGCACGGTGGTGTTCTTTCCGCCCCTTTTTACGGTGTGTATATGTCACAACGTGTTCGCTATGCCCGTGTCTATAGTCGCGTTTTAGATTTCAATGAACACAATTTATGTACAATGATAAATTATTAAGTCAGGGATTTCGTCACCAAAAAAAAAAGAAGAATATAATCTTTAAATTACCATTATATGTGTTGCGGAACATATTGACTATATACCTTTTGAATAGTGAATAGTGAACTATTTCATTATTCATTATTGAATTTTGAATAATGAAAAATGAATAATAAACGTACTTCAGCGCGGTTAGTTATTATTTGTTGACATTAATTTTACAAACAAGTTATGTTTTATTTTTGTTTTAATGTTTAAGGTCCAGCCTTTATTAATATGTTCATGTTTTGCAACATTTTAAAACATATTTGCACACTAACATCGTCCATAATTGATCATCTTTAAAATGCCGTATTCTTATGCAGTTCAGTACCGATTTAGGGACACGGTTTTGTAAATCTTCAACTTACCGATTTAATGCAAATATTTGATGAAATTATTTTTTTTCCCGTATGAAATGACTTTATTCCCCATTATATATACAATTTTATGTCCTTTGTCCTCTTATAAAACTTTTGTGTTCTTTATGCTACATTGTGCTCTTTGTACACAAAGGAGGTCCTTTGCGGTGTTTGTAGAGACCGTTTTATATTTTCATGTTTTCATTGTGATGTTACGTTACAGTTGTATAATCATTATCTCCCCAAACCTGGGAGTATTGTACTAACAGTATATAAATATATGTCCCAGCCCAAAACTCACGTTTGAGTGCTCAGAAAAAAACTATTGCTAAAATAATTCTATTGTTTAAGTTTTACAGTGAACTTTATTAGGGATCAGTGAAAAATATTTCAATATTATTTGTAAAAAAACATTTGACTGTGGCTATAACATATGTATAGGGAACACAAAATTCTGTTAATGAGGCATTATTTATAAGCCAGTTTCTTCAAAAGTGGAAATCGTCTACAGAAAACGCCTCAAAGACAGTGTATTATAAGATTTTTTAAGACTAACTTGGACTGAGTTGAGGGAAATACCTCAATAGTTTAGATTTTAAAAGTCCAACATTTTCTGTAAATACAGAAAAACAAATACAAAATTGCCAATTGAATTAGGAAGATGACAAAACATAGAAAGACGAAATCGATTTTGTAATTTATGCATTAACAGACAAGTTGGTGGCGAGTACCACTAAATCTTTTAATGCAAGTTTTTATCTGAGAAGCGTAAATATTGTATAAGAACGTATTTCACACAAAGACATAATTCAATTAAATTTCAAGAACTTATGTCCAGTAATTGTAGAGAAGTTTGAAAGAGACTCTGCACGTATATCAAAAACGTAAATACTTGTGTTTGTCCTCCTGGCTTTGTAAATACTTGTGTTTGTCCTCCTGGCTTTTAACTCTTATATACATTATGTTTTCTGTATGTTTTCTATTTACCATTGTTAGTTTTATATGCATGTATAGTTCGTATATTGCAAATTGTGTTTTTTTTTTTATGCCGCGGTGGAGGTGGCATGTAGTGTTACATTGTCCATCCGTACGTTCCAAAATTCGTTTCCGTTCTCTAACATTAGTTTGCCTCAACCAAATGTTATGAAACATAAACACACTGCTTATTTTCATAAAACACAAATCATATTAAACTAATGATGTTAATTTCTTACCAGTACAATACTATTAGTTACATAGTGTGCTAGTGACCTAATACGATATATATGGGGTCAGTAAATTCCATATGGGATGAGAGCGAAGCTCGAATCCCCATATGGAATTTACTGACTCCATATATATCGTATTAGGTCACTAGCACACTATGTAACGAATTTATCTTACTGACTATCTTAACGTGGTATTTAGAATAGTTGCCTATCAAAGTGATTAAGTCTTCAATACCGTTAGTAATAAGAACCTACTTCCATTGGTCTATACAAAAACAAATGCCAATAATAACAACTTGTCAGCTTTAAATGTGTTTTATGAATTTATTTCAATCGTTCATCATCAATTTCTTCATCTGTTGAAACCGTTAAGATTTTTCCTCAACACCATGTTGTTTTTATAAAGGGACGTAACACCACTACTAACCGTGTATTGAAATAAGCCCCGCCTACTAACCCAATATGGAATATACACGGTCTCCACGCGACTGCTTTTAACCAATCATATTCCTAGAAATGTATAGGAGGTAAGATAAAATATCTTACAAAACGATATCTTTATTCTCATAACCATTGCAGATACATAAGTACAGAGAGAGTGCAAAATATGTACAGGAATATGCATCTATTGACAAACATTTATATACAATACAGTGGTTTCAAAATAATATACATAAGCCAGGAGGACCCACATGTTTGTTTACACACTATGAACTTGCATAATCTTTTTAGCTCTGTCTTTTTGTTTAATTTGCTCATCAATTTTCTAAACTTTAATATATTTACACGAGCCAAATAGTATTTTTCGAGGTATAATTTTCTACTGTCGCTAAAAAATTGACATTCTAGCAGGTAATGAAATTCGTCTCCAATGCTATCAAGATTACAAAGATGACATTTTCTATCATTTCTATCAACATTATTCCACCTCCCTGTTTCTATTGGGAGTCTGTGGTTTGTGGTTCTATATTTACATAAAATAATACTTTCGTGCAGATCCAAGATCACAAAATATTTTTCAAAATTTATTTCTAACTTAAAAATTCTGTAATTAACTGCTTTTGTAGACTCTTGTAATTGTGTATTCCAGTACTGTTTGAATTGGTCTTGTAATCGCAGCTGTAGAGCATTTTAAACCATATATCGTTACCAAAACCTTGAGTACTCAAAATATTTGAAAAAAACACATTCATCCAAAATATTTTTAACCTTGCTTACAAAAAATGTACATACATTATTAACAGTAAATAGTGTTTTTAATAGTGTATATGCGATAGAAGATAACTTAGTCTCTTTAGCAGATACTAATTTACACCAAGCATTCCATATAGGGTTAAAACGTCCCAACCCGATAACGTTTGTCAACCAAAAAAGTTACAAATCATTATTAGTTGAAATATAAACTTTGTGAATGTGTTTCCTATTTTATATAGAACATCTTTAGATGATAAGTAAAAAATCGCGAAAAATTCCTTTAAACTTTTAAGGCCATAGAAACATATGTAAACAATTCAAATATACCAAATTGGCAATTTTACCTTCTAATAATAAAAGAGATCAATTTGTTTAATTTCAACTGGATATCAACCGGAAACTTATGTTAATATATTTTATAAATAAATTCATTCATTCATTCATTCATTCATGTCTTTATTTCCTCATGATTGCGATATAATGAATACACAAAATTAATTAAATATCACACAACAAAATGAATAAACGAAATAGGAACAGAACAAAAAGTTTTTACATATACAAACAAATATACACTTTAGTCGCTCGGCATAAAGTCCTTATGCAATCTTGAATGATGACATATCATGTTTTGCCTAACCTGACACAACGTCCATATGTTGCTATGCATTGAACAACATCGAAGTGGCAAAGCTTGTCAAACTCCGAATGTTCGGCAATGACATTTAATGGAATTCGTCCAAGTAAAATTTAATAAACATCCTCATCATCATATTCACTTAGTTCGCAATGCAGTTGTAGTGAAAATTCTCAATAATCATATTCCACCACAATTAACGCAGCTCTGTAGTACAAATGCAGGAACAACATGCATGTACATAGACATCATCAAAGTAGTTTTGCAAGCGACGCACTTATTTCCTGATGAATTTGTTATTTCAGTTAACAGTTTTGTAATAAAATAGGAATTTCGTATTTCCGCAAACGATTGTGCTTTTTTCCAGACGTTGGTCATAGAAACTGTCTTGTGAATATTTTTAAAACGCATAAAATTGTCATCTGATGCAATACGGTTTAACCAGTTAAATGACTGCTGTTCGTTAACTGTTTTGTTAACAATCGATTTCCATTGTCTTCTTGATGGGAAACTCTCAGTATCAATATATTCGGTAAGACATTGAATAAGTCTATATGTTCTTAAAATGTCAATAACATCAGGAATGTATCCATAGTGACGGCGGTGAGAGTCTATGAGGAATGAAAATAGTCGAACCAAAGATATTCTTTTTGAAAGATAATTGTTATCCAACATACACTGTTTTTGAAAAAAAAGAACAGTTTTTTTTTGTGAATAAAACTCATAATCGGATGAATCCCAATAATGCTTTCACACACATCAGATCTGGTAGAAGTTTTTAATGCTAAAATGTGTTTGACAATGAAGTGTTGAAAACATTTTAGAGTCGTTATATCACAGGATTTGAGGTTACTCCATGTTTCGCAGCCATAAAGGACGCTAGGTAAGACTACAGTTTTGTATAATTTAACTAATACAGACGAATTAGTTGCACTTGACATTACTCCCTTCAATGCAAAGTATGCGTTTTTACCTTTTCTACATGCATTTATTCTTCTGTCTTTAGTTTTGAATCGAGAACTAAGTTCTATACCTAAATGTGTATAGTTGTCAGATAATGGAATATTATTATTTCCAATACACCAGTTGAAGTTAACATTGCTTTCTCTTGTATTTACGGAGAATTGCATAATACTTGATTTATTTGCGTTAAAGCAGAACCTCCAATTTCTAGAGTACTCGAGACACACATCAAGCATGCGTTGAAGAGACAGCGGGGACGTGGCAATACAAGATATGTCATCAGCAAGAGCAGGTGCACAGCAATTGATACTGTATATACCTGTGTTTTGATTGCATGCAATGGGCAGAATTAATGTTGTGGCTCTTACAGAGAACGTTATGTCGAAAAATATGAAACATTTATACTTTTTGAACTGATAAATTTGGTTAGTTTTGAATACACATTGATTTATATATGATTTATAACTAGAATATCGAAAAAAAATTCAGCTCATTCACATTGCTCAATTTCAAAGTTTTATAGAGTGTCTTATAAAAAAGCGATACTTTTTAATTGTGTGTTCGGTGCAGAGGCCGGTTTCAAGAAGCTATCCTAAGACCTGTCATTAGATATATTTTAGGACATGTCTTATAATCCTTTTATGACTATCTTAGGATATATCTCAGACCAAGCCTCGAAGCTTTCTTGGGATGATCATAGCAAAGATATCCCAAACCTGTCGCAAGTTCTTTAAGTTTTTAAATATTGACTTTGATTTATGGCAAAAATCATGTAAATGTAGTATGTGTTTCCCCTTTTTTTACAAGAGAGTTGAATTCAATTTGTCACTGTATCAGTTATAATAAGGTTAAAGGATAAAATTGTGCATTCTTGCTATAAATACATCGAATATTAATTGTTGATAAAGCATTTTGATAATCCGTCAACCTATAAAGATTTAGTTATAAGCAGGAAAAGGAGTCCAAATTTCACAGAATCAGAGCTTCAAACTCTTTTGGATCCTAAGACTATCATTAGACACGTCTCGTGTACTCCTAACTTTATGACCAACTCTAAGAGATGTCCTAAGTTAGGCCCAAATTGTGAAACCCACGTACATTTTGTAAGACCATCCTTAAATGTCCTAGTCATAACATAGATTTGTGAAACTGGCCTCTGTTTTTATCCGTATTTTAAGCAATCGGATTGCTACACAATAACACAAATAAACAATACCAAAATGTAATATTTATCAAAAATATTTAAAAAAAAAAAATCAAAGAGAGTCAAAAACTCATATTAACATGTTTATTGTCATCACTTGGCTCGTGAGCGTCGTTGTCTTCATACACCTTTTCGATAACATTAAACGTTGGGTCAAAACTGTAAAATGATCAGTAATGCAAAATATGTTTTTGACATGTGAGACACTTGCTCGTTTTAGGTAGCTTGCAATTTTAGTTTAAAGAAAAAACAAATTCTTATCCGAAATATGAGGAAAATATTTTCTGTCGGAAATACGTAACAGACTAAATAGCTGCTTCTAAATATAGTGTAATGTTCTACTCTATTTCAATACTCTGGAAATGAGAGTGAGTACTCATTTGACGGAAATTCAACCAACAGCTATTTTTTTTATAACTATAAAAATGCAATTCCTCCGCCCCCTCCAAACCCGCGTCCCCAAAGAGACGACTCACTATATAAAGATACACTAAAACTTATTAACACGTAATTATATTACAGCTGTATCCGACAAAGCAAGTCTGTAATAAAAGGAAACATTCTCTGTGGATACTATTCTCAAATAATTTTACATTTTGAACGGACAGTCGTGTGGAGAGGATAATTATTTTTGAACTTAGAACTTGGTTTACGACACGTATTAATTAAGAAACAATAAATCATTCAATGATAGGACTATGCTCTACTTATTTAGATTATATCTTCTTCATCCAAATTGGTCTGGCTTGAGTCTACAATTTCTCATGTCAATATTCTTCACTCGGCAATATTTTTTAACAGAAAAGTATGTTGCACTGAAAAGAGGGTAGTGCGATGCTTTCGATGGTGTCTTCTGTTTTTCAAAAAGAAGCATTGTTTCTTGTAATCTGGGGAGGGAAACTGCTAACATCATATATTTACACAATAAACATAAAATAATAACCCTTTTAACAGGCAGTGGTTTTGGCAGGATATTTCCTATTTACCTCCAAATTGTTTGCAACTCTTGAAAAAATACAACACATTTAATGAAAACATCATTAAGACCGTATTGTCCTTTTGATTTGATTTTTAAGAATAATATGAAGAATAATACTTGTGACTAAAGGAGTATGTCCGACAAGGGTGGTTTTGGACATAGCCAAAATGGATAATTATGATATTAGTCATTAAAGTAAAAGCAAAATTATTGCCTTTGATATTTCCAAAAGAAATAGGTAAACTGATTCGGTATAGATGTATATCAATGAAGATGGCAAATTAAAATGGTTGTCAAATTTCATTATTCATTGCCTCACATTTGTGCATTTCATTGATAATTAACAGTTACATTTGAACATCAGTAGTCCACATATAGTCAAGAAAACATGAAAAACAATATGAATGAAAAAACAGACATAAAAAAGAAATATTAAAAGAAATAAAAGGAAAAGAAGATTAGACTGATCAGGGTTGGGCAATTTTTATTTCAAACATCAAAATATCTTATCGATTAATATTTGTTACATTTTTGTTACCTTTATGGTAAATTGCTTCCGCATTAATTGAAAATTGCAATAATTTGTAAGAGCCGTCTGAAATGTTTTATTATGTTATTATAAACATTCATTTACTAACTTGTAGAAATTTATCAAGCAAGTAAGTACATGTTACAGCTACAAATACATATATACTGACTTCCACTTCTTCATCACAAATTTCAGAACCTTGAATAAAAGTCTGTTTTATGTACTGCTTGATAGGTTAGTATTATGTCTTTTTAAAGCATCAGAATTACAGCAAACGAATTTATAGTCCTAAAATATGGGTTATTAAAAAATTACCGAACACACAAAAGCCTTTCTCAGATAAGAAGTAAAACAAACAACCGCAATAGCAACCACTTGGTGCAAGCCTTTCAAAAGAAATGATGGATTAACATATATATTCAAGATACTTTACACCATTTAAAACAAAAGTGCTTTGAGGGTGTATGAATGTCGCAAATATGTTAAATGTCATAGCAGACAATACTGATTTTGATATCTTTGATAATTGTTTCATGGTTTTGTTTGCAGGTCTCGTTTTTGGTCAAAACAAAAAAAATAAGAGTCAGTTGTTTTCATTTTAATTTGATTTCTTTAAACAGAGACATGGTGTATAATACGTATAGCAATCAGGCAAAGAAAGCTTAACAGTCTTTCATTTCAAATGTTCGCTTAGGTATTTTGAAGAATGAAAAAAATTATAAATTTGAATGATAGTTTTGATAAACATTGACACATTTGAAAAATGCTTTTATAAAATTTTCTTTAGTTTCATTTATATTTACACAAATAGCGACGAAAATATATTTGTTACAGCAGTAATCATTTCCGTTTGAATTTTGTGTAAAAAAAAGAAATCATTTAAATTTTTTCATAGCTTTCATGTCCGATAGGTACGTGTTAATGTTAATGACTATAATAAATTTCCTTTATGTTTTGTACACGAAATACGTATGAAATTTTCTATATGTCACAATATTTATTTCCCGTCGGAACTAGCTTTAGCTACCAAAAAGTAAAATCACAAAAATACCGAACTCCAAGGATAATTCAAAACGAAAGGTCCCTAAATCAAATGGAAAAATCAAAAGCTCAACACATCAAACGAATGGATAACAACTGGCATATTCCTGACTTGGTACAGGCATTTGTAAGTATTTAAGATTAATTTCTTTTTTATAGAATTCTACATATTATATATATTTTTTTCTTTTCTTTTCAACAGGAAGTTCCGTTCCTGGTAAGTTATATTCAAATTTGTATTCAAATTTCCATGTACTATTCAAGGCTTTTTCATTTTTTCTACTTCAGATTGTTAAAGTGAGGCGACCACTTTTATCGAATAACATTTAATGATGTCTAAAATACAATATGCAATTTTAAAATGAGCCACCTATAACATGAGATATACAATTGGTAACAGCTTTACATAGTTTTGATTGCTACATTTTTTTCTGCTTAGCATTATAAATTTCAAATATTTGTGGTTAGGGTTAGTTTAATTTCCTATGTTTCTCGATATCTTTATCACCTCAAAACTAACAAAAGTGGTCGTCTATGTCTTGATTTCAATTTGCAAGTTTACCAGCAGACTCTGTTTACTTTTGATTTTCATTATGCTGAGGGTTCATTGGTGGCTTTGGACAGTTTTGTGTTTTTTGTCTTTGACAAATTCACCCATTTTATTAACTGAAATACTTTTAGATGTTGCAGAAAATGAGAGTTGTAAATAAATGCAAATTATTACTTTTCTTTTTTGATCAACAAATTGTAGCTTTGTTTTTAACTACATCAGTATCGAACCAACACATTGGGAAAGACATGTAGGAAACCCTGCCTACTGAAGCAAACATGCTATCAAAAGTCCTAAATAGTAGAAAAAATTCCACCAAATGAAACCTACCAATTATGTTAGATAAATCTTGATTATACACTTTTAAATAATTTTTGTTATTCTTTCATTTTCTCTCTAACATAAACTGTTACACTTGAACTTTCTTAATTTCATGTGAATAAAAGTATATTTTACTTGTGTCCTATATGTTGTATTCCTTCGTTAAATGTAACATTCAAATTTTTATACATTTTAGGCCAATTTTACCAGCAAGTTCAATTCCAGGTAAGTTTTATTTAGATTGTATTCAAAGCTCATGCAGTTTTTCAATCTATGACTTCAGAGTGTAAAAACTGAGGCAACCACATTATTTGAATAACATTTAATGCGGTCTAAAAGTCATTATGCAATTTTAATATGAACCACCTGTAACATATGGTATCTAATTGGAAACAACGTTACACATTTTTTAATTGCTACTTTTTCTCTGCTTAGCTTTCTTATTTTCATATTTCAGGGTTTGAGTCAGAAGCTTCCGGCTCCGGACTACAGAAAAGAAAAAGTAGTAAGTTTATCCATATGTCTATATAAACAGATCCGGAACTGCACAGTGCAGAAAATCTCTCTGTGGTAAAGGGGAATGAATAAGGAAGTTTTGAATTTTAATGTAAAATTGCGTTCTTGTGTGGTAACGTTAGAAATAAGAGTTATGGGAGAATATTTCTCCGTTTTAAGAGTGTTACTAAATTACTGAAAAGGTAATTATTTTCAGTACAGAATACGTTACCTGATACAAATATATCTTCATGAAAATTACTGAAAAAGTTTCCTTGCGTTTGTTTTTTTGTTTGTTTTTTTTTTTTTTGTTTTATGCATTACATCTGACATCTGCAATCGTGTATATTTCAGGTCAAGTTGAACAACAGCCATCTGGTAAGTCTTTTATTTAGATTGTTTTAAAGGCTCAAATTAAAGTGTGATGTTAACAAAACAGCAAACTTCGACAGTTCTATTCTATCAAAATAAAATAAAAATCATTTGAAAAGATGTGTTAGAAGATAATTTGAATAAAGTTTACCTATTGTCTGACTTCCATGCATACCCATTTATGCATGAGAAAAAAACATTTTAATCATTTAACATTTATGTCTAGACCTTGTGATTGATTGTTAACAGAGTGGATAATTGCACATGAATACAACGAAAAACCGATGCCTGAACTCGTGTACTTTTCACGTGCTTTCTAATCTTTTGACTTCAGAATGTAAAAATGCGGCGAACAAATCATTTGATTACATTAAATTCTGTCTAAAATACACAATTCAATTTTCATATGAACCACCTATAACATATTTTATCTGATTGGTTATAACTTTGTATAGTTTCGATTGCTACTTTTTCTCTGACATAGCATTCTATTTTTTAAATTATAGTGTCAGATCTCCTAACTGCAGCCTCCAAAGTACTGAAAAGAAAAAGTAGTAAGTTTATCCATATCTCGTTATAAACAAGATTTGCATGGCTGTATGCTAACAGTAAAATTGGAATTTATGGGAGAATATTCAACCAATATATACATGTTACTAAATAACTGAGAAAAATAATAATGTTTAAATAGAGACTATGTTAACTGATACACATATAATTTCAGAATGTACCATGTATCAATCTATATAAGTTTCTAGTGTTCGGAATCTTTCGTTTCATTTATTTTATCTGACATGCAAGTTCTTGTATATTTTAGGCCAAGGTGAACGACAGCCAACTGGTGAGTTATTTTTTTCCAATGGTCTTGAAAGCTCAAATTAAAGTGTACTTTTAAAGAAGTAGCAAACCTTGACATAACTATTCTATCAGAACTATTTGTAATGATGTTTATAAACATTAGTCGATCAATTTAAGCTTCATATGGAAGTATGTTTTTAATTTAAATATAATTTGACATTGGTGTGTGCTAACAGTAAATATATGATTTACAGGAGAATATTCCACGATTATACGCGTGTTACTAAACTACTGAAAAACTGTCCTTGTGTTCGGATTTTTTCGTGTAATCCATTACATCTGACATCCGCATTGTTGTATATTTGAGGTAAAGTTGAACTACAGGCATTGGGTTTTTTTTTCAGATTGTATTTAAAGGTCAAATTAAAGTCTGTTGTTAACAAAACAGCAAACAATGACAGTTCCATTCTATCAAAATAAAAAAGTATGCTGTCTTAAATACAACAGTCGATTTTCATATGATCCACTTATAACATATTGTATCGAATTTATTACAACTTTATATAATTTTGATTTCTACTTTTCTCTGACATAGCATTCTAATTTTTATATTATAGTGTCAGATGTTCTAACTACAGCCTCCAAAGTACTGAAAAGAAAAAAACAGTAAGTTTATACATATGTTGTGATAAACACATATGCAAGTGCAAAATATATTCCCTCGCTGGTAAATGTGAATGAGCATGGCTGTATGCTAACAGTAGAATCAGAATTTATGGGAGAATATTCAACCGTCATTTGGGTGTTACTTAATTACTGAGAAAAGTAATTTTGTTAAAGTAGTGATTACGTTAATAGATACACAAATACTTTCTTAATGTACCATATATCAATCTCTAGAATTTCCTTGTTTTCGGAATGTTTTGTTTCATTCATTTTATCTGACATGCAAGTTCTTGTATATTTTTGGCCAAGGTGAACGACAGCCATCTGGTGAGTTATTTTTTCCAATGGTCTTAAAAGCTCAAATTAAAGTGTGATTTTGAAGAAGTAGCAAACCTTGACAGTACTATTCTATCAGAATCATTTGTATTGATGTGTATAAACATCAGACGATCAATTCAAGTTTTAAATTGAAGTATTGAATTTTGATGTAATTTGACATTGTTGTTTGTTAACAGTAGAAATAAGATTGATGGGAGACTATTCAACAGCTATACGCTTATGCGTGTCACCAAAATACTGAAAGTATGACTTTTTTAATGAAGAGGCTACGTGAACTGATACATATAAACTCTCAGTATGTAGGATGTATAAATGTGAATAATTTCCTTGTGTTTGGAATTGTTTGTTTGATCCATTATATCTAACATCCAAATTCTTGTATATTTCAGGTCAACTTGAACTAGAGCCATCTGGTAAGTTTTCTCTGATTGGATTTACAGCTGAAATTACACTGCTATTTAAAAAGAAGTAGCAAAGATTGACAGTACAATTCTATCAAAAATATTTGTATTGATGTTATAAAGATCAAACGATCAAATTAAATATGGAATATTGATTGTTAATGTATGTTGACATTGTTGTGTGCTAACAGTCGAAAAAAGATTTACAGTATAATATTCCACGGTTACACGCGTGTTACTAAATTATTGAAAAAGATTCCTTGTGTCCGTTTTTTTTTCCATTTTATCCATTATATCTGACATCCGCATTGTTGTATATTTCAGGTCAAGTTATACAACAGCCATCTGGTAAGTTTTTTTTCAGATTGTATTAAAAGCTCAAATTAAAGTCCGATGTTAACAAAACAGCAAACATCGACGGATCTACTCTACCAAAATCCAGAAATCATTAGTAAAGATGTATTTTAACATAAGAAGATAAATTTAATGAAGTTAATATTTCTCTGACTTCTATTCTTACCCACTGATGGTCTGCCTGTAAAAAACATTTCAATTAGATAACATTTATGATCATAATTTTTTATTGATTGTAAACAGAGTGGATAATGGCACATGAATACATCGATGAACCGATGCCTGCACTCGTGCGTTTTTCAAGTGCTTCCTAATTCTTTGACTTCAGAATGTAAAAATGAGGCCAACATATCATTTGATTAGCATTTCATGCTCTCTGAAATACAACATGCAATTTTCATATGAGCCACCTATAACTTATTATATCTAATTGGTTCAATTTTACATAGTTTTGAATGCTACATTTTTTCTAACAAAGCATTTAATTTCTTTATATTATAGTGTCAAATGTTCTAACTGCAGCCTCGAAAGAACTAAAGGGAAACAGTAGTAAGTTTATCCATATGACGTTATAAAAACATATGCAACTGCAAAGTGCAGAATTGTATATGTACATGAATATGCCAGTATTGAATATGAAGCCAAGTTGCATTGCTGTGTGCAAACAGTAAATTTAAGATTTATGGGAGAATATTCAACCGTTATAAGGGTGTTACTTAATTACTGAGAAACTTATTTTGTTTAAGTAGAGACTATGCCAACGAATACACATATATTCCTGGATGTACTATGTATCAATATATATAATTTCCTGGTGTTCGGAGTCTTTCGTTTCATTCATTTCATCTGACATGCTGGTTCTTGTATATTTTAGGCCAAGGTGAGCGACAGCGTCATCTGGCGGTTTTTTTTCCCCCGATTGTTTTCAAAGGTTAAATTAAAATATGATTTAAAGAAGTAGCAAACATTGACAGTACTACTCTATCAGAATCATTTGTAATGATGCTTTTAAACATCAGATGATCAACTATATGTTGCGCATGGAAGTATTTAATATTATTTTAATTTGACATTGTTGTGTGCTAACAGGAAAAATAAGAATTATTGGAGTATATTCAACAGCTATACGCGTACGTGTGTTACCAAAATACTAGAATGTAGTACTTTTTTAATGAAGAGTCTGAGTAAACTTTCGGGATGTTACTGTAAACCAACTAATTTTCGCAAACGATTTATTTTTCGCGAATTTCGAGAGAAGTAAAAAAACACGAATATAAATCGTCGCAAAAATTTAAAACTTGGATCTTTCCTTGTCTAATTACATTTAGTAAATTTGAAAATCGCGAAATTAAATCGCCACGAATTCGGCTAGAAAGAGCTAAACGCGAAATAAAGTATCCGCGAATATAAGTTGGTTTACAGTATATGTATAAATGTCAATTATTTCCTTGTGTTTAGAGTTTTGGTTTTGTTTTTAATATCATACATCACAATTCTTGTATATTTTAGTTGAACTAAAGCCATCTGGTAAGTTTTTTTTTTCTAGATTGTATTTAAAGCTCTAATTAAAGTGTTATTTAAATAATGTAGCAAATATCGACACTACTACTCTACCATAATCATTTGAAATGATTTATATAAACATCAAACGATCAATTTAATTTTTAAACATGAATATTGATTTTATATTAAATTTGATATTGTTTTGTTCTATCAGTAAACATAAGATTAAATGGAGAATATTCAACAGTTATACGCGTACACGTGTTACCAAATTTACTGGAAAAGTATGACTTCTTTAAAAGAGGCTATTGAAACTGATACACATAAACTTTCACGATGCAATATGTACAAATCTAGATATTTTCCTTGTGACGATATTTAGCATTTCTTCTCTAATGTTTGACATCCAAATGGGATTTTTTCCTTAATTAACAATACAAGAAGATGTCACAAAGTATTTGTATTTGTGTAATCAATTAAATCCCTTCTAATGAAGTGTGTACATAAAGAGAATTACCACAGGGACAAAGGTGTAGTTTAACGGGCTTGAACTTTCTTACAGTAGTTCTGCGGTTCCAAATTAACTAGATATGTTTTTTCCATACTGTGCAATAATCAGGATGTAAGATTTTGCACGTTTTTTTTTTCAGCATCAGCTCATGCAAACAGTAAAGGTAAGGACTTTAAACAATATTCCTTGTAAACGCTTATCTTCCAAAGTTCAACATTTCATAATAATATGTTACCTACCCATTTTTTAATTATTTTTTTTTTTTTGCGAGAACAGAAGGATTTTTTCCACAGGGTCTTAAAATATTCTCACTGATTTGAATAAAATATTGTTTTACATATAATTTAAACTTTAATTTTTGGAGAATTCATCTTTTGGTATCGGAAATTATTTAATGGTTTCACATTTCTGTAAATTGTAACACACGTACATTAAGCACAGCACTTCAAAATAATATAAAAAAATTATTACGGTGAATATTACACCTTTTCATCTGCATCTTATTTCAGTTTGTTTCAATAAAGAACAGACTAAATTCGTGGGGTCTTTCGCTGTCATGTTGAATTGGACAGTAAACGAAACTGCCTTGAGAACAATGATGTCCAAAGGGGTTCAACAAGGAGTCTTCAAGGAGGAAGAATTCACCTTGTCCCAACTAAGGGACACGGTGAAAAACCTGAGAAAATCAGTATACTGTAATACTGTAATATATTTTGAATGTAGTCTTCTTTATACTTGGTCCAAATGTTCAGTGTTCGACATCTGTGGTCGTTTACATTCTATTTCATTTAAGCATTTGAGTTTATTACATTTCAGTTTGAAAATGGCATACACTGTTTTATAACATTAACGAAAACATTTCTAGATTTTAGGATTATTTCTTAAATTATTCAATATAACACAAATTTAATTCAATTTTTTTATCATCAATTTATATTTTTTTTTCAGGAAGCCATTGAAGCCTTCCCTGTAAGATGGTTTACAGACATTGACTTGTGAGCAATTAACGCTAGAAGAACGGCCATGATGTCCCAGAATATCCAGCTGGCCATACAGATTTTAACATTGTGACAGTCAATAGTTTTGTTAAATATATGTTTTTCTACTATCATGAATTCAGAAAATCATGATGCCTGTCTGTTTGACAGTGTTACATTTTAACTTTGATTTCTCCCATTCTTTGTGTGCATAATTAATGAACATTGTGACAATAAGGATCTACATATTTTTCAACTTATTTCATTTCATATTTCATGTATATAGTTCCAAAAAGGCATCTTACATGCATGTTGTTATTCATGATTAAATGTAGTCTATTGATCTCTTTTTCTTTATTAGCATGCTTTAATATGAGACACTTTTATCAATATGGAATGATTATAAGATTACAATTCGTTTGATCTAATTAGAAATAAAGTAGATTAACTTTATTCTTAGTCTGTATTATATTATAGCACTTGCTCCAAGATATATAATTGATTTGACACACTTTGTATGTTAGACGCACAACAGGTCAGTCTTGATTTCTTTTCCTTGTTTTAGCGATGAAATATCCTTTCAGTTGAAAACCAAAATACAGAGAAAGCCTATCGACATATATTTGAGCCTCCTCATGTTTAAAATAAACTTGCGTAGCTATCGTTTCTCAAATATTTTAGTGGAGCACATTCAAATATTTTAACACCAATTCTTGCCGCCGAAATCAGTGACGGCGTTTTATGTCAAATAACTGCAGACATTAAGAACAGGAGAATGCCTTAATACCTGAAAGTACCAAAAACCCTAACCTGACCCCCTACACCTCCAAAACTCTGATATTTGAGAAGTTCGTGAAAAAATTTATACGAAAATCCAATCGGTTACCCCCTAGACTTACTAGTTCCAAGATAAAGTAAGGCCTTCAAAATAACGATTTTAACGAATTTTGGGTTTGGGTTAGGGTTAAGGTTTGGGTTTAGGTTAGGGTTAGGGTTAGTGTTTGGGTTAGGTCTATAGACAAATTTGGGGTAGAGACATAGATGGAAGAATATTTTATGGTTGTGATATGGCTGGTGTATGAATATTTAGGGGTTAGGGTTATGGTTAGACAAAACTTCTTTTTTTTTCCTAAACAATTGCTAAGTACAGTGTGCCTTTGACTTCAATATTCAAACAGGTGTGGAATGGATTCGAATAGAGATAGTTTCTTACTGTTAACTGTTTCGAAAAGATAAAAAGGCGATCTAGAGGACGGGACCTTATTGGTATCACTGAAGTGTACAGCCGCACTTTCCAACCTCACTGCAGAAGCGTTTGCGTGAGAGTGAAGCCTATCCCCGACAATAACCCCAACTCCGAAACTGCAAAAGATACAGACATGCGGTCTTCACCATAGGCTTGCTCGTCCAAAAATTTTGCTCCTTTGGTGTCGATTTTTTAATTTCAATCCGATCGGAGCACAGGATCATGTTGAGATTTGGAAAAGATTGACTTTGAAAAGCGTGAAGCCTAACCCCGACATTAGCCTAGGCTCCGTGTTGAAGACCGTACTTTGACCTATAATGGTTTACATTTATAAATTTTGACTTGGATGGAGAGTTGTCTCATTGGCACTCATACCACATCTTCTTATATCTATTAACCCTAACTCCGAAACTACAAAAGATAAAAACTTGCGGTCCTCACCGTAGGCTTGCTCGTCCAAAAATACTGCCCATACGGCATCGATTTTTCAATTTCAATCCGATCGGAGCACAGGATCATGTTGAGATTTGGAAAAGATTGACTTTGAAAAGGGTGAAGCCTAACCCCGACATTAACCCAAACTCCGAAACTACAAAAGATAAAAACTTGCGGTCCTCAAAATAGGCTTGCTCGTCAAAAAGTACTGCCCCTAACAGGAACGATTTTTTTAATTTCAAGCCGATCGAAGCATAGGATCATACTGAGATTTTGAAAAGATTGACTTTGAAAAGTACCAAAAACCCTAACCTGACCCCCCACCCCTCCCAAACTGTGATTTGTGAGAAGTTCGTGAAAAAACTTAATACGAAAATCCAATCGGTTACCCCCCTAGACTTACCCGTTCCAAAATAAAGTAAGGCCTTCAAAATAACGATTTTAACGAATTTGGGGTTTGGGTTAGGGTTAAGGTTTTTGTTTGGGTTAGGTTAAGGGTTAGGGTTAGTGTTTGGGTTATGTCTATAGACAAATTTGGGGTATAGAAATAGATGGAATAATATATTATGGTTGTGATATGGCTGGTGTATATATAGAGGTTAGGATTAGGCAGAACTTTTTTTTTGCCCAAAAAATTGCTAAGTACAGTGTGCCTTTGACTTCAATGTTCAAACAGATGTAGAATGGATTCGAATAGAGATAGTTTTTTACAGTTAACTGTTCCGAAAAGCTAAAAAGGCGATCTAGAGGACGGGACCTCGTTGATATCACTGAAGTGTACAGCCGCACTTTCCAACCTCACTGCAGAAGCGTTTGCGTGAGAGTGAAGCCTATCCCCGACAATAACCCCAACTCCGAAACTGCAAAAGATACAGACATGCGGTCTTCACCATAGGCTTGCTCGTCCAAAAATATTGCTCCTTTGGTGTCGATTTTCTAATTTCAAGTGTATGTATTTATGTATGTATGTATGTATATATGTATATATGTATGTATGTATGTATGTATTGGAAAATCATGAAATTGCAGCTAATTTCATAAAGCTTGTTTTGAAATTAAATTAAATTTGGGAACTCTAGTTACTGAAATTTTATGATTCCCGCCAAAAAAGCAATTTAGCCTAAAAGACTATAATGATATATATCTAAAAAGCTTCAGATGACCAGATTCTAACTAGTAATCAATCGAACAATTGATGACTTTGAAAAAAAAACTGACTACATGTAACGAACCTTTATTTAATATTATTCTAGTAACACCCTTATGTCAGTCAATCAGATGGAAGATCGAAAAATTTACACAATTTTTGCACAAAAAAAAAAGAAAAAAATATAAATATATTGCAAGAGCACAATCTCTGAGTACTTGTTACAATTTGGAGTTTAAATGTGCAATTCAACTGCAATTGTACATTGAAATAACTAAACAGCTGGTAAACTTTTAAAATATATTTCTTTTGACATATGTTCCGTCTATTTAGTACAATTTTGCAATTAAAAGGTCCGAAGATATTGCGTAATAACTAAATAATTGTTAGTCTATAATGAAAATTGACTTGCATCATCACTATTTTTGTGGTGTTTGAGTATATGATATTGTCTCTAGTTGGAAATTTCCTGGGGATTTTCAGTTCAGGTTTGATATTATATCAGCCGACAAAAAATATCTTATGCAATTTTACAAGAAAGTCATGGAGGGAAAACAAATAGAAAAAGTGAACGTTGCTCCTGAAATGAGACAAAGAGAAATACATGGATCGATTAAATTGCCGAGGGTTGAATGTTTTAGCTTAGACCGGGTTGTGAAAGTGCGTAGCTAACATATAGAAAGAGAACGAAAGAGGAGTTTAGAACATTGAAGGTCACGAATCGATTTGTAAAAGAGTTGAAAAGAACCGAGACCTACTGTGAATGACCCCTCCTAGATGAGAAGGATACCTGTTACGTTTGTTGACTATACTGTAAATAAATATTTCAAGGTCTGGGAGGAACCCAGACCAACCTTTCAAATATAAACAAAAGCTATGTTCTATTGATTGCAACTGTACAATCCTTCTTAAATTTCTATCATGTTGAATCTGCTACATAAATACATGCATACATTTTTTCTGGTGTTGATTACTTCTCTTCATATATTATGATAGATACCTAGAAATGGATCCCTTAAAACCGAGACAAAATCTAATGAATTATAGCTGCAATAACAATCATCACAACGTTCTTTTACCACAAAAAAAAATGCATTGTTCAATTATGTTCAAACCTTTTTGCTGCATGTTTCTGCCTGACAAACAATATCACTCCCGTAATACGGTAGACAACTGCGGCATTTTCTGGCCTAACAGTGGTAATAAATATCTTAACCGCAATAATTAAAAAAAAATTGCGGTCAAAAATACAATTTTTTTAACCAAATTTTTTTGCCTAATAGCGGTAAAAATAATATTTTTGCCGTAATTAGGTAGAATTCTGCAGTTAGGGTTTGAGTTTGGGTTAAAGTACCAAAAACCCTTACCTGACCCCCTTCTCCCAAACAGTGATTTTTGAGAAGTTCGTTAAAAAATTTAATACGAAAATCCAATCGGTTACCCCCCTAGACTTACCCGTTCCAAGATAAAAATAAGGCCTTCAAAATAACGATTTTAACGAATTTAGGGTTTGGGTTAGGGTTAAGGTTTGGGTTTTGGTTACGGTTTTTTATAGGGTTAGGGTTTGGGTTAGGTTTATAGACAAATTTGGGGTAAAGACATAGATGGAAGGATATATTATGGTTGTGATATGGCTGGTGTATGAATATATAGGGGTTAGGGTTAAAACAAAAAATTGTTAAGTAAAGTGTGCCTTTGACTTCAATGTTCAAACAGGTGTAGAATGGATTCGAATAGAGATAGTTTCTTATAGTTAACTGTTCCGAAAAGCTAAAAAGGCGATCTAGAGGACGGGACCTTATTGGTATCACTGAAGTGTACAGCCGCACTTTCCGAAAAGAATTGTACTGATGGGGTTAATTATTAAATTTTAAATCTGATCATTTTTAGGTTTGGAATATATTGATTTTTGACGGACCTGAAATATTATTTCTGAAACCCCATCCCTCCCCAAAACTTTAAATTTTGAAAAAATCGTGACAAAAAAAACTAAACAAAAAACACGAAACCTTTTACACTGTTGTTGTTTTATTGATATGAATACTGTTGTGCTACTTATCTCCGTATACTGTCTGTTTATATTATTGTGTAAAAGAGGGTTTTCAGGTAGAACAAAATAGAAAAAAAAAAGGTTTATAATTTATTTTAATACAAGTATCTTACAATCTTCAAAATGAGTTGAAACCGCAGATGCACAATCTTCAAATTGACTTGTTTGTGTTTCTTTCAATCTTCAAAATGAGTTGTTTCCGCCGTTTCGGGACGACTAATGCTTTTCGCACGTTAACTTTTTTTCCGACTAGACTATTACATACTGCTGTATTATGTTACTATATATGTTGAATAGCTTGTTATTGAATTGTCGGTTTGTTTGTTATGAAGATTAGTACTCTTATGATACTTTGTTTTTATCAGCCCGACATGTTTTCATTATATTTGTCTTGATATTTTAATCAAAATC
Organism: Mytilus coruscus; assembly: GCA_017311375.1. NCBI lineage: Eukaryota > Metazoa > Mollusca > Bivalvia > Mytilida > Mytilidae > Mytilus > Mytilus coruscus. The sequence continues at coordinate 76,958,097 of CM029605.1, forward strand.
CAAGCAAGCCTGTATATATCTACTGTATATATCCCTTGACAAAGAACTTACGGGGTCAAAATATTAAGCCTTTACCTTTTTACCTTTTGAGTGTTTACCATATTTGAGTTGATTAATAATTTGCCTTTTATTGTGTGATTATACTATGACCATTATTTGTATATTTGTGAATTGTTGTTATGTTTTGAAAAAAAAATGAAATATGTCGAAGTGCATTCTTATATTGAAAAAAAAGAAAAGTGTGTGTTTTGAAATATAAAATAGTAGAATGTGTAATTTATATATTCGTGTCTTTGTTTGTAACGCAATATCCCTTGAGGAAGACCTTATCGGGTCGAAATATTAGGCTGTATAAATATGTTTACCTTATAGTAAATACCTCCTCCTTCCTTTCTGTGATAAGGCTAACGCATAGGCAAAGGAGGAAGCTGTGCATTGACAGATGGATGGGGGATGATTTTACGTCAGAAAATGCAAGAGAAAGAGTGTCAAACGTCATACATTGAAGAAGGAAGGTCCGCAGTATAAAAACGATAATAGGGAAACGGATATTAAAACCGACCGTGCAAAACCTTGTAGGGTAGTCAAGGTCGTTAAAAAACCTTGTTGGATGTTAAAGTGCAAGTAACTCTTACAGAACAGAAACACATTTAGGGTTTTAAGAGAATGTGTGGTTCGTTCGTCAATGTATTGTATCATGTAGTAATCTACCCTTTGCAGATAAGGTAAAGTATATTTTAATGTGTTCTTGACCCGGAATTAATTGAGAACCAAAAAGCTAGTATATTTACATATAGGTAATTTATTCAAACATAGATATTGGACTATATTTTGTCATCATCTGTTTTAAGGTAACACACATTGCCCTATTTTCCATTGTACAACACAAACAGTGCGGCATCGCAAAAAAAAGCAAAATAGTATGTACTACAAAATACTTTAACAAAACTGTTTTATTTTCACTATGGTCTTGCCGGAGAGTAAAATCTTCGCTCAACATTTTGGATTTATCACACTTCTCCTCTCTTTCTTTTCCTCTGCCCTGAAAAATGGATATAAATTGTTACAAATGTAGTACACAATAACAAATTGCAGAACATTTATCAATAACGTAGTCAATTGAATTTAAAGTTGAAAACAGTTAAAGATACAAATGAAGCAAAATAATTTTGACACATATATTTCTATATTTTAGTATAAAACATACTTTTTCAAGTGTTTGACTTTATCTTTCAGTTGTTTTACGGAAAATTGTTACACATGTAGTACAAAATTACAATTCCATAATATTTATCAATAACGTATTTAATTGAATTAAATTTAAAAACTGTAAAAAAATAGAATTGACACATATACTTCTATATTTTAGCATAAAACATACTTTTTCAAGTTCTTGACTTTATCTTTCAGTTGCTGCACTGAAAATTCGACCTCAATTCATATGTACAAGTGCTCATCAGCCATTTTAAAGTTTCGCATTACAAAATCGGCTGACGACTAGGTTGGATTGCAATTGTTATTGTACTTTATAGTGTTTTTTTATTGTTCATCTGTGAAATGTCCTGAAATAAAAGTGAAATATATGATAGCAACTGTACGCAAATCAAATTAATATATACAGAAATCACTTCCGCGACATAAAGTACCTGCGCCTTATTTTCAGCCTAGTTGTGTGTATTCCTATTGGCATTTGATCGAGCCATGCAGATTTTAAGGTGCACACTTTTCTCTGCTTTCAAATTAATCTATTTGAATACGTCCTGATTTTCTTACTATAACTTCAAACTATTTGTAGGTATATTTGTTTGGTCAATGAGTATATGTAGTAGTGTCAAATCCTATCTAAAGATGAAGTACAGGTTATGACCCGTGTATATAACAAATTTCAAATACACAGTTAAGTGAGCGCACACAGTTAAGTGAGCACCTGACAGATTAGGTAACTGGTAATAGGTATTTTTGGTATTGGTGAAGTATAGCAAATCTTAATTATGTAGACAACATAAGGGCCTTGGATGGTATTATTTCTAACCAACTCCATTGTCCTCTATTAGTAATATATAAAGTTGATTTCTTTGATTCATCTTTTTTACGTCATGCCCGCTATCAAATTGAAACTTGTTATTTTAGTAGTATAGATGGATGTGGCATATGTTTTTTATTGGTATGTAACATACAAACCTTTAGGTTTAAGCTTTGACTTCGATGAACTGTGTTGAGATGGTGTTCTTCTTGGGGTAAACCATTTCTCGCCTTTAACAATCATAGTGTCTGACAACAAAAAATGATGATTCATTTACTGATTTTTTCTTACCATATATTGCACTAACGTAAAAATCCGCTAACGATTGTGATCCTTGTGCGAAATTTCCATTCATATTGGATCGTGTTTACAAACTTATTTGTTTCATTGTTCATTTTTGGTCGTATTTTAAAAAACTTTAAGAAACAAATAAATAACGGCTAGTTATATCAAGACCAACAATCCTGTTCAGTTTTTCTTTTTTTCTGTTTTGAGATGGTTCTGTATGGCAATTCCAACGCATTTTTTAACAGTACAATTGTTTTTAAATGCCTTAAATTAAACATGTTTTGCTACGATTCCTTCAACAAAATCATGTGTTATATGTTTAATCAAAGGTTTTGTAATTCTAAAGTCATCATAACCTTAATTTCCCTTTAGTAAACTTGAAAGTCTTTAGTTTTAGTAAGTATAAGTAGTTAACGGGGAAAATATAAGATTACAAACCTTCCTTTACAGATATTTTTCTATATGTTTCGGAATTTAATGTGACGCCCTTTTTCACTGAACTAGGACACATTTTGTTTAATGGGCAAGCTTGCTTCCCAGTGCTGTATTTTCTCACTTTGGGGAAGTGCCATAGTTGGCCTTGGGCTGTTTTCTGTTCTTTGGTCGGGTTGTTGACTCTTTGACGCATACGCCGTTTCCATTCTCCATTTGCTTGGAAATAACAACAGAGTTTAGCAATGAAAGGTAAATAAATATAATACTTTCTATTTTACCTGCTCCATCTGTCTGTTTCTGTTCTTTTTCTATTTCTACATCATCGTTATCAATCTTAGCTTCCTCATCATGAATATCCCTATGATCACTGCTATCTTCTTCATCATCATCATCCTCAGTGTGTTCGTGTTTCCTTGGTAATGCATGTATTGACTATCTTCATCCTCATCCGATGTTGTGTCAGCCCTCGGTGTGCTGTCTTTTTGCCCGCTGCTCTCACTTTTAGTATTTGCTGTTTAAAAACATCAGCAATATTATCAAACACGAAAACAGCTTCGATATCAACAACATAAGTAATTAACAACTTATATCATTAATTTCCATAACAACAGTGAACTTCTGAGCAATAGCCTGTTGAGTTGTAGATTCTCTATACAACTTTATATCGATATTTTTATCACAGGTTTATTTCCCAGCGAAACGTTAAGAAAGTAATATAGTATATAGACAACATAAGGGCCTTGGATGGCATTATTTCTAATTAACTCCATTGTCCAATATTAGTAATATATAAAGTTGATTTCTTTGATTCGTCTTTTTATGTTTTGCCCGCTATCAAATTGAAACTTGTTATTTTAGTAGTATAGAAGGATGTGGCATATGTTTTTTTTTTTTTCTTATGTAACATACATACCTTTAGGTTTAAGCTTTGACTTCGATGAACTGGGTTGAGATGGTGGTCTACTTGAGGTAAACCATTTCTCGCCTTTAACAATCATAGTGTCTGACAAAAAAATGATGATTCATTTACCTATTTTTCTTACCATATATTGCACTCACGTAAAATCCGCTAACGATTGTGATCCTTGTGCGACATTTCCATTCATATTGAATCGTGTTTACAAACTTATTTGTTTCAGTGCTCATTTTGGTCGTATTTTAAAAAACTTTAAGGAACAAATAGATAACGGCTAGTTATATCAATATAAACAATCCTGTACAGTTTTTCTTTTTTCTGTCTTGTGATGGTTCTGTATGGCAATTCAAGGCATTTTTAACAGTACAATTGTTTTAAATGCCTTAAATTAAACATGTTTTGCTACGATTCCTTCAACAAAATCATGTGTTATATGTTTAATCAAAGGTTTTGTAATTTTAAAGTCATCATTACCTTAATTTCTCTTTAGTAAACTTGAAAGTCTTTAGTTTTAGTAAGTATAAGTAGTTAACGGGGAAAATATAAGATTACAAACCTTCCTTTACAGATATTTTCTTTTCTGTTTTACGAAGGCTGTGTTTGATCTGCGGAACTACAAAAAAAGAATAATTTTGTTAAAAATTTCATTTTCAAAATCATCATAAGATATTGACAGAATGAATAAATGAGTGGCTTACAGAATTTGTACAAAATGCTCTTGTTTGTTTTACTTACCAATAGGTTTGGATGTGTTGGACTGTTCCTTTTCTTGAAATTTCTGTAATTTGTGTGACTCTGTAAAGAAAATTTGGAAATTAGTTATCGCAAATCGTCATTTGCAAATGCAATGATCAATTATCAGTTTTACCCAATTTATTGCAGTACTAGTAATTTAGAATGTCTTAAATCAATAAATCATGAAAATGTTATGCAGTACCATTTATCCATACGATTGCACTTTATCATGTGATTATGCACGTTTCGGTTTTCTTAACTTTTACATTCTGACCATATAATCGTATATATATTGTTTGAAAATTTATTAGCTTTTAACATTATACGTACTTTGCAGTTCTTCAAACACCTGTGTCAAGCTTTTTCCTGAAAAAAACCAACAGAAAATGTTTTTATTTTTTTTTTCTATATTGCTATCTACCCATCACATACAATTCAAAACGCAATGCATGCACGTAAACAGTAGATTAAAAATATATCCTTACTTTTTGACTTCCCTTGGGCTGGAAGTATTGGCTCTGGTGGACTGTTCTGTTTTGGAGAAAAGTAATGCTTTGAAGAAGGTGTCACATTTATTGGTTCCACACACAACATTTCAATCACTGTTGAAAGTAAAGTAGAATAGTTTAATAACATATATAACTTGAAGGTAAAGGTGAAAAGTATAATAAGGAGTTACATTTGATATACACACCTTTCTCCCGAACCTGCTCTTCAAAACATACTGTGTCTGAAAAAGAAACGAATGTTGACCAACTGATGAATTCGATTCGTTCGTGTGTGTTACAACGTATTTGATTTTAACGAAACAAATCTATTTATAACTGAAAAATTATTACACCAGGGTTTTCGATATCACAAACTAGTCAAAACATTTACTAAATTTCATCATCGGTAATAGCCACATTTATTCTCAAACCAGTTGTTAGCATGTTACGGGTTGTGTTTTTCACATATGTTTATCATGGTATTCTACTAAACCCCTAAAAGGGGGGATTGTACTTGATTGTCATATGTTGAAGACATAATCATAACTCTAACCCTAACCCTCTCCCTAATTTTTCAATCATTTAATTTGAGATCTGAAGCTGGCGAATCAGTAACTGCTAGTATTCCTTTGTTAATTAGTGTATTTTTTGCTTAGTTTCTTCTTTTACCTATTCTTACATCCGACTCGAAATTCTTTTTAACTGAGTTTTTACTGTGCGTATTGCTATTTGCATTGGCTAGAGGTTCAGGAGGAGGATTGAGATCTCACAAAACACGTTGACCCCGCCGCATATTTGCGCCTGTCCCAAGTTAGGAGTCTCTATTTTTTGCTAGTCTTGAATGTTTTTTTTTTGTTGTTTTTTTTTAATTTGTTCATCTATATGTTTCGGAGTTTAATGTGACGCCCTTTTTCACTGAACTAGGACACATTTTGTTTAATGGGCAAGCTTGCTTCCCAGTGCTGTATTTTCTCACTTTGGGGAAGTGCCATAGTTGGCCTTGGGCTGTTTTCTGTTCTTTGGTCGGGTTGTTGACTCTTTGACGCATACGCCGTTTCCATTCTCCATTTGCTTGGAAATAACAATAGAGTTTAGCAATGAAAGGTAAATAAATATAATACTTTCTATTTTACCTGCTCCATCTGTCTGTTTCTGTTCTTTTTCTATTTCTACATCATCGTTATCAATCTTAGCTTCCTCATCATGAATATCCCTATGATCACTGCTATCTTCTTCATCATCATCATCCTCAGTGTGTTCGTGTTTCCTTGGTAATGCATGTATTGACTATCTTCATCCTCATCTGATGTTGTGTCAGCCCTCTGTGTGCTGTCTTTTTGCCCGCTGCTCTCACTTTTAGTATTTGCTGTTTAAAAACATCAGCAATATTATCAAACACGAAAACAGCTTCGATATCAACAACATAAGTAATTAACAACTTATATCATTAATTTCCATAACAACAGTGAACTTCTGAGCAATAGCCTGTTGAGTTGTAGATTCTCTATACAACTTTATATCGATATTTTATCACAGGTTTATTTCCCAGCGAAACGTTAAGAAAGTAATATAGTATAAAGACAACATAAGGGCCTTGGATGGCATTATTTCTAATTAACTCCATTGTCCAATATTAGTAATATATAAAGTTGATTTCTTTGATTCGTCTTTTTATGTTTTGCCCGCTATCAAATTGAAACTTGTTATTTTAGTAGTATAGAAAGATGTGGCATATGTTTTTTTTTTTCTTATGTAACATACATACCTTTAGGTTTAAGCTTTGACTTCGATGAACTGGGTTGAGATGGTGGTCTACTTGAGGTAAACCATTTCTCGCCTTTAACAATCATAGTGTCTGACAAAAAAAATGATGATTCATTTACCTATTTTTTCTTACCATATATTGCACTCACGTAAAAATCCGCTAACGATTGTGATCCTTGTGCGACATTTCCATTCATATTGGATCGTGTTTACAAACTTATTTGTTTCAGTGTTCATTTTTGGTCGTATTTTAAAAAAAACTTTAAGGAACAAATAGATAACGGCTAGTTATATCAATATAAACAATCCTGTACAGTTTTTCTTTTTTTCTGTCTTGTGATGGTTCTGTATGGCAATTCCAAGGCATTTTTTAACAGTACAATTGTTTTTAAATGCCTTAAATTAAACATGTTTTGCTACGATTCCTTCAACAAAATCATGTGTTATATGTTTAATCAAATGTTTTGTAATTCTAAAGTCATCATTACCTTAATTTCCCTTTAGTAAACTTGAAAGTCTTTAGTTTTAGTAAGTATAAGTAGTTAACGGGAAAATATAAGAATACAAACCTTCCTTTACAGATTTTTTCTATATGTTTCGGAGTTTAATGTGACGCCCTTTTTCACTGAACTAGGACACATTTTTGTTTAATGGGACAGCTTGCCTCCCAGTGCTGTATTTTCTCGCTTTGGGAAGTCCCATAGTTGGCCTTCGGCTGTTTTCTGCTCTTTGGTCGGGCTGTTGACTCATTGACGCATACGCCGTTTCCATTCTCAATTTGCTTAGAAATAACGATAGAGTTTAGCAATGAAAGGTAGATAAATATAATACTATCTATTTTACCTGCTCCATCTGTCTGTTTCTGTTCTTTTCTATTTCTACATCATCGTTATCAATCTTATCATCCTTAGCTTCATCATCATGAACATCCCTATGATCACTGCTATCTTCGTCATCATCATCATCCTCACTATGTTCGTGTTTAGTGTTTCCTTGGTAATGCATGTATTGACTATCTTCATCCTCATCTGATGTTGTGTCAGCCCTCTGTGTGCTGTCTTTTTGCCCGCTGCTCTCACTTTTAGTATTTGCTGTTTAAAAACATAAGCAATATTATCAAACACGAAAACAGCTTCAATATCAACAACATAAGCAATTTACAAATTATATTATATTGTTAATTTCTATCAAAGTGAACTTCTGAGCAATAGCCTGTTGAGTTGTGGATTCTCTTTACAACTTTATATCGACATTTTTATCACAGGTCTGTTTCCCAGCGAAACGGTAAGAAATGAATACAGTTGTGACTGTATTTAGCGATACAAAAAGACACACATTTACCGTCTATAAGATCTGTAATCATTGCTCTCAATTCCATGTTCCCTTCGTTACTTCTGCTTTCAATTCATCCGTCTTAAAGCTGTAAAACAATGCTTTCAATTCCATGTTCCAATTTCTTATTTCCGCCTTCAATTCATCTGTCTGAAAGTAATAAAACTGTGTTTTATTTTGTTATTTCATCTTATTTTGAATTGAATGATATGTATCTTGTACAAGTGGTAATGTGCATTTCATAATTAAAATAAAACTGGAAATAAAGTTGCATACCTACATTAAAAGATTTAAAAGTAAAATCACAAAAATACTGAACTCCAAGGAAAATTCAAAAAGTAAAGTCCCAAATCAAATTAATTTGTTTTTTAAGAAAAACCTTCAGCAGAACGGACAGACCCAAGTGTCAAGCAATACAGATTACACTTTAGTACAGAAAGTAGCCGAAGTGTACACATTACTGAATTAAATTTCTGTCCAATCATTATAGGTCAAATATTTCTAAAAAAACACGCTAAGATCGATTATTTTGTTATATAATCAGTACTTATTTTTTTTTTTATTTCTCCTTTCAGTTTATCTGCCTGTAAATGATCCAACTGTCTTATATTTTGTCATTTTATCTTATATTCTATTATCATGATTAAATTATAGTTTTGCATTTGTGTCCACAATATCAAATGAGTACATACTACTGAATAACTCTTATTATTTTTACAGATTTATTCCCTCCTTTGACTTACCATTTGAGTCATTTGTATTTTCATCCAGTTATCCATTTCTGAAAAAAAAACCAAGGAATATAAGTGTAAAAAATTATGTCATAGATACGGTTATTTGAACATGAAGTATTTAATACATGTCATAGTTAAAATTCAACTGTAAAATTGGATTTGTAGTCCTGCTAATTATTGATAAAGAAAACATATGTATACAAGTCTACTAAATCTGATAGGCGGACAAACAGACAGGTATGACACTGCATGAAATGATGCATTTATTAGAAAATTAAATCCATATAAAGGCTAATATATATTTAAAATTTCAAAATTTATCATTAATATAATCCATTTGTAAATATCTTATTTACACCGTATTTACTTTAAGTTTAATATAACCAATAAACTTTTAAGAATAAACCCAATTTACATATACTTTTAAAGTTGTATAAATGTAGAATTTATTTTCTTTTAAATTGCAGTAAACCTATTTAAATGATCAATTTAGATTTACGGAAAATTTAAGTAAATTTAATAAAATTAGAAATTTAAAGCATTACAAATGTCTTTATTTTTCTGATTTAAACTATTTACTGTGAATTAAATTTAAAGTTTACAAATGCAATAATTAAAATAAACTTTTATATACTAAATTAAATATTGTTAAATTTTGTAAATTTGAAAATTATTCATATGCAATTGCCATTAAATTTATTATTTATATCAATTTATTATCCGCAATAAACTGTTCCAAATGTTCTAAGTAACTTTTTCTTCCCTTTTTTGTTTGTTAATTCTTTTTTTTTTTTTTTTTTCGATTGCTATAAGCGTTAAAAGGGGGAAGAAAGGGTGTATGCAAATATGTTGATAGTTTGATGATTTACTAATCTAAAAGATTTACAATTAACACGATTGTTTGTATTTTTATAAAGATGATTAAGCGAGAATTAGGCCATAACCTTATGCACAAATTTGCTTACCATATGGCTGTAAAAGTTTCAAGTCTATTATCTTCAGGTGTATCATGACTTGCTACATGCCTTTATGTCATTGATCGTTTTTTGTTCCGTAATGAGGTAAAAAAACAAAAGAGCTGCATTTTGCTACACATATTCTAAACGTTAAAAAACGTTGAAAAAGACACTGATACTTTGACTCAGCAAAAGGTAATTCAATCAGTAATCAGAAGATTCTGGACTATGAATCTTAGAAAAGACTGCCCTGAGAACATTTTCACATGAGCTATAATAAGCAAACAATTAGGATCACGAAATTGCAACAATAAACACCAACATCGAGCAGCACACCTATATCATAGTCCCGATACTCAAGAAGTACATTTTGCAATCTAAAACTCTGAAATTATATTTTTCTTATTTACACAAAAAGCCCCGGGAAACAAGCAAATCCGTTAATTATTTACAAGTAAAAATAATAACGTAAATACATTTTATGTGGTCATATTCTTTATTAATTCACATTCAAATAGCTACATGTGTGAAGAAGTGTTACATATTTGGGTTCACATTCTGATCAAACCTTATTTTATTAAATAAAAATCTAGGCAAACTGAACACGTGTTCTTTATATTTATATATTTATTTTTTTACTTTAAATTTACGAAGATTTCTTTTTTTCGAGCAGTCAGCGTATTGATGACATGTACACTATTCGCCTTCCCCTGTTCCTCTTGAGAAGGGGCATCCAGGATTAGCAAATCTATTTATAAAAACCACGAATATAAATGTAATGAATTTTGTGAATTGATTTATAGCTTTAGGGAAAAAAAATAATAAGACAAAACAAATGAATAACAAATCATAATCATACACATGGTACATTTCATTTTAAAATAAACATATACATTATTGAAAGAATACTTGAAATGAACAAAAATTTACAAAAAGACTTGCTGATTGAAAACATAAAGAAATTGTATATCTGCAATAAACAATTGTGTACAAAAGTTAAAATATGTTTGAGTGCGGCGCGTGCGTGTCAATCCGAACCCACCCGCATCCCACCAAGCATATAAAATGGTACTTAATTAAGGGAGAATGACCCGTGGTACTTTACATGTTTAGCTGAAACTGAATGAAAACACAATTTAACAAAATAAAACAAGACGGCAACATACAGTTCAAATTAATTCATCGTTATAAGTTAGACAAGTCCATATATATGCCAAAATGTTTATTAGTACATGTATCTGAAATGACTGATGGTCAAAACTCCGTATCACCTTAGCCAAACATCCACTCCAGTCCCTTGGGCTTTTTGGGACACGGTCTATCTGATGGCTCCCCGACTGTTCTTTTGAATTTTAATCTCTTCCCCTGAGCATTTAACGTACGATCGTACTTTCTATCCAAACGCTGTATCAGCTGTTTAAACTCTGTCGAGACCCACGGCAGAGGACGTGTAACGAAGATAGAATCGTCCTCGGAATCGGAATCTTCTGAGGACATGGTTTCAATCTCCAATGCGTTCATGAATCTTTCCTCCTCCTTTGGGTCAATTTTCCTTTCTTTTAGGGTTCTTCTTCGGTTGATAAGTTTCTAAAAAAAATCAAGACACATATGTATACCTTAAATGTTAAACTCAGAAGATGGTGAAATGAGAATTCAAGTAAATACCACATGATGTATAATTTGGATTGTTTCCCTTGCATTACTATCAAAAACGAAATTGAAATCGCTATAAATAACGAAAAATTAAATATTGGTACCTTGTACAGTTGTTTTCGTATACAGCATAGGCGTATCATGGGGGTCCCTTAACTCGGATTAAAAAAAAAACTGGGTGATTTAAGGGTAAAATGGGTCCGCCACCTTTAACAGATTAAAAAAAAACGCCTTCCTTTTATTCCGAAAAAATCCGGACCCGTCTCTGAGTAAGCGATTTGTTAAAATGGTAATTTTCTCATTTACCAAAAAAAATATACAGATGAAAAAACCATGAACCATGAACCATACTATATGGGAAAGTTACATGAACTTCAAATCTCTTAATCAAACCGTCTACAACAAATTGATTTCGTTTAATTCATTTGAACTCTGGTGGATAGTTGTCTAATTTAAAAGCGTCACACATCTCCTTACTGTTATATAAGTTACAATGTGTCTTTAATCAATCTTTATTGAAATTCCTATCTTAAGAATAAATATAACCGATGTTTATTCCTAATTCAGATGACTAAAAATGTCTTAAGTGTTAATTCAGCATATACCCTGTGTTTTCGGCCATAGAGAACCATTTTTCTATTGTATTCTTCCTTTTTCCCTGTTAACTCCATTATCTCCTTCTGTTTAATAGAATTGAAATACGTTTCAATCCCACCTGCAGAACAAAAATAACTATGTGAAAATATCAAACCTAAAATTAATACTTCACTGCTAAAGCCTAAATGAAATAAAAAAAAAATAACAACAGAATAACGCCTCGAAAACCTGTACAGTTTGAATGATAGTTCCATACATGTTACTCATTGATAAACAAACTGAGAAGGGTTGGGATCCCGCTAACATGTTTAACCCGGCCACATTCTATATGTATGTGCCTGTCCCAAGTTAGGAGCCTGTGATTCAGTGGTTGTCGTTTGTTTATGTGTTACATATTTGTTTTTCGTTCATTTTTTGTACATAAATTAGACCGTTAGTTTTCTCGTTTGAATTGTTATACATTGTCATTTCGGGGCCTTTTATAGCTGACTATGCGTAGTGGGCTTTGCTCATTGTTGAAGGCTGTACGGTGATCTATAGTTGTTAAATTCTGTGGCATTTGGTCTCTAGTGGAGAGTTGTCTCATTGGTAATCATACCACATCTTCTTTTTTATATGAATTTTGATTTTAATTCTAAAATATGTAGATATAACCACCAATGAAATGATATCAGATATATACATATACATGGTGTGTGCAATTGTTTCGTAAAAAAACACTGCAAACCTTTAAATTTATAATTGAAATTTTTTTTTTTTCAAAGTTAAGACGCAAACAACGCTTTCAAAGACAGCTTTGGAAAATTCTCAATGATATTCGAACATGCATATACTGAGAAAAGATATGGGTGTCAACCCATGACAAAAGTGAGTACATAAACTTGAGAAAAAAAAATAAAAAAGGAAAGGACCGGCGCTTCTATTGCTGTTTACCATCTCGACATCAAAGTGATGCCTTCAACACGGAGCTAGCCAAATCTAAGGCAAAATCTCACCTTACTTCAAGTTTGAAACGGACCTTTTTAACCTAATGACGGTCACGTGCCACAACTCAGAATTGAAAAAAAAGCGATGGAGTAATGACAATTAATCAATTCGGGCAAAGAAACAAATCGGATACTGTCATAAATTGGCGCGATAATCACGCTGAAGTGTGCAAAAATGCAAACATTTCTCAGACAAGTAATTTATACATGTAAAAGGCATATAGAGATATGTTCTTAATAACTTGATAGGAAATTACAGGACGGCCATTTGATATTCTTGGAGGATTTTTGGGGATGATCGAGTCATTCTTTTTGCTTTTACTAAGCGCGTTTTTTTATTTATTTTTTTTTATGCTTTTTTAGGGGAGGGGGTCGTTTGAAAAAAACGTAATTCCCAATTCACCATATAATCATAAGTTTAAGAAAACAGAACAAGTGATAAAACGCATTGGATAGGTAACTTTGATCCTCTAACGACTGTTAAAAAACATAAGTATAAGTGCTTCAGCTATAGATGTACTTACTCCTGATCACACCCTCTTCAACAGTTTGATGCTGGCCCTTCACATAAATCAAAACCGCCTTTGACATTGCTTTATTTTCTTCAGAATTGCATCTATGAATATAAAAATATGTTCATCATCAATTTCCTTATTCTGGACCTAAATTCATAGTTCGTTTATTATTACTTTAAACATACTTGTAACAGAAAGAAAAAAATGTGCACTAGTCTTTCTTGTGCTTTAAATTTAAAAAAAGGATTGTCACTATAGGTGCATCTAGGCTGCATACAGGGGACACTGTTAATTGAAAGTCGGGCTATACAGTTCATAAAAGGCAGAAACGTATACTTGATTTGATTTGATTTGATAACAAAATATTTAAAAAAAAACCAACATAACATCCATCCGGACATTGCTATATTTTTGTTTGGTTTGGCAACATGTAGGTACCACGATTCCTTGGACGCAATAGAACGACCATAAACAATCGGTATCAACATCATTGAATGAGGAATCGGATGGTATATGATTTTTTTTAACTTTGAATAAATGTGCCGCGTCAAGTCTAAGCCAGCAATTTCTATGTTTTCTATAAGGAGTGTGCTCTTTCGTCCCACTGCCCAAGCAAGTTTTTAAAAGGCCTTCAGACGTCAAAGCCATCTCGGACTAGGTATTCGATTGTTGTTATAAGATACATGTAATACTCACTATAGTATTGTACCGGCTGTAGGTTTTGGGATCCACTTTAACCCATTTGTTGTTTTGTTGTGATTGAATCCGTCACGTACAGATTGCTGTAAAAAGTTTAAAGTAAAAATTATTATATATCGAATGATGAGTAATGTATCGAAAAAAACGAAAACAAGTATGTTAAATGATTACACTGTATGCATATATTGATAACTAAATATTTGATTGGTTAAGGCTACTAGTATATTCCAATTGACATTAAATAAAACAACTATCAGAAATGAAATACCTTTATATATGCAGGCACGTGAATCTCATTTTTACTTTTAGTCTGCTTTCCATTTTCTGTTCTTTTTTCCAAACTTTTCAACATTGAAAGGCATTCTCCAACAAGGGCATTTTGTTTGCCAAACTGTTCTTGTAAAAATGTCCTTTGGTTGTCAAATAACTTCTCAAGTGTCTGAAAATACAAATATTTGGATATATTTAAACTATCATTGGTATTATTAATTCACCAATTATGTGTCAATTTAAAGTATTGCACCGTGGATAAGACTTGAACATAATTATGATGTTTAAAAGTTATCTCAAAAACGAATAGCATGAGATCTTAAAAATAACCATGTACACAACACTATCGCCTACAAAACTTTGGTATAAATTGCGTTTTTTTAGTTTTGTTTGAAATACTGACAATTTTAATTTTGTACAAGAAGAGATAATTCATATGACAATATGCCATTCACTTTTATTACACACAGGGCAAATAAACTGTGGTATATTTTGGCTGTGCAGTTTATGTGTTCTTAAAAACTTTGAAAAACTTATAGATTAAATGTGCGACATCAACCTTGTTAAATATATATCACGTGACATGGAATGATTCGGATAATTTTCATTTAATTGCAAGGAAGGACGAACAACCCTTAAAATTTACACCAGCGGTGAATGACCCTATTATTCACCGCCGAATAACCTTTTGAGTTTCTAGATTTGTACACGAGTTATCTCCCATGAAAATGACATCACAGACTGAAATAAACAAAATGGCAGCGTTAACGTCACACTGGAAGCCCATCGAGAGACGAGGAAATAAGGCTTTGGACATGAATCTAGTGCCAGCAGCCGATGATATCTCTTATAAACGGTCCTTTTCAGGGCCATCACTATTTTACAAAAAGATTCTACCTTTGTTGTACCTTCTAGAAATTCTAGAACACAAATGTATTTTCAAACGTCAGCTTGTTTTTGTTACTAAAGAATAAAGTAAGTGTTCAAAAGGCCCTTCCACTGTTAGTTCGGTATAATAAAACAATTGTGGCTCCTTTGAATCGATGAATATCCAAAATTGTCAACCCTTAAAAGTTTTTTCACTTCGGGCTGCGCCCTCAGTGAAATAAACTTCTTGTGTTGACAATTTTGGATATTCACCTTTTCAACGGGCCATAATTGTATAATATCACCAATTTTTAAGTAATAATGTGTTCTTCTTCTAACAATTGTTCATGTAACTGAATGTAAAAATCATGCCATCCTCATCCAAAATTCGAATTTTTCTTTAACTGTCGTTAACCAAAGACTTATACATGTATGTCATTTATTAAAATTTTATATTAAACTGGGATTAGATATTCAAACTGGCAGGTTGGAGGCGGTGGTGGGGTGCACATTATATTTATATAAGTCTGGCAGGGTTGGGGCCGTCATTTTAAAAAAAAGTACGTTAGTACCAAGTATAAAGTTTAGTTTAATCACTTGTGGTAGTAAAAGTCAATTTAAATGTCAAGTTATTGCATTCGAACCCCGTCTTCAATTGCAGATATTTCTGTTTTTATGGTTTCACAAAGATAAAAGATTCAAATAGCAAACTTTATTTCTTGGCCCGGGTGGGGGATGTCTCTCTGGTGAATCCAGTGCAACAATTGCCATATTTACAAGGAAAGATAAGATTGTTTTCTAAGGGAAGATTAACTTCTTTCGAAAGCGGAGACCTTGCGTATGTACATGCATGTATCATTTATCTTCATATTATCCATTTTGAAACTATTTTTTTTAAATGTAGTACTTGGATCGTCCTTTATGAAGTATTATGGAAGAATCGTTGTCTTTATAAAATCTTTGTAGTAGACATAAAGACTTATTTTTACAAATGCATTATTTCATTGTATTCTTTATTTTTCTTAGTCACAAAAAATTACATGTATATACACAATGAATACACATTTATTTTCTCTTTGCATTCTTTCAACTTCTAAGAAATGATTACTTACTAGCATTTCGAGGTCATATTTTGTCTTAATTTGGCTGTTCAAGAACATTTTATTGTTTTCATCAGTTAATTTTAACTTTTCAAAGAATATACTTTCAATGTTTTCTTTTGAGTCTTTTATACTTTCAGAATGAACTATTCTCAAATTGTTAAAAGTTTGTTCCCTGTATTTTATTTATGTCTGTTTTATTTTGTGTAACATATATTTTCTGCATATGAGAACCATGAACATGCACCAATTTTATGCTGAGCGATTTAGATTTACTATTGAGTAAGCATTGCAATTGTAATAAATAATATAAATTGAATATTATTATAACTGTTGTATATTAAAAACTGTGGTTAATTGTGTTATATTTGTGTGTGCTTTATATTATGAAAAGACTTATATTCTACCGAGGAAATATAATAAAACCTAAACGACCTAGTGCCTATAATGATCATGACACTTGACTTAATAATAAAGAAGGGCCACATATATAAAAAAAGTATATAACAAAAATACCCAACTCCGAGAAATATTAAAAAAACAGGGAAAGTCCATAAACAACTGGCAAAACAAAAACGCTCGAACACACAAATTAAAAGAATGACTGGAAAACATACTTTTATTTTGAAATCGCATTGTTTAATAGCTAGGTCTTTTAACATGTTTAAAAAATAAGAAAAAAATATACCCCCAAAAAATGATAAGGGAGTAACCATTTAACTTCGGGATTGATGGTATGGTTTTTTCAGAGTCAAATCCTTTTTTAGTTTTTCGACGCTATCAATAAAATATTTTTTTCAAAATTTAAGACTATAAGGTACAATGTATGGGGAAAATCTGGATTCAGAATGACAATTTTTATATGCTTGACCAAAATATTTTTTCCTTCAAATTGGTGATAAGAATATTTTTTATAGGAAAAAAAACATACTCCCCACCCCCCCCACCCCTTTTGAAGTTAAATGGTCATTCCCTAATGAATCTTCCTTTTGTAAATCTGAACATAGTATGTATTATGTTTTAGGGTAACATGTAACTAGGTTTATAATCCTCGTCAAGGTGCTGGCCATGAGTGTTTGATATGTGAACTTGTGCAATATTCAAAAAATATTATGAAATCTGAAATCTCATATTTCCAAAAAATCAATTCCAACTGATCATTTCAGCTCATCAGGTCAATTTATTATTTTTACAAAGAGATGACCGGATATCGTTGCCTTTACGAATTATCACACTCAATTTACTATGATGTTAACAAATATTTTATACTGAAGCGTTGCCCATGTGCACAACATGTGGTCTCTTTATTTTAAAAGTTATGGGTCAATGGATCATTATCAAAACAATCATACACGAAAATAAACGATTTACGTCTTTGGTAGACAAATCTTTAAACTATACTGAATTAAAGAAGTTGCTTTCTTTAAAAAAGGTAAAGCAATACGTGAACCTGATGCCTCTTTGCAAATTCAGTAATATGATCTTTATTGCAAAATTACACCCATAAGGGTCAAGCAATACACACAAACAATGATTCAATTAAATACAATACAATGTAATGCAATACAATATAACATATTCTAAGAAAGAGTTCAATTTACAAATATATAGCAGATGTTATTATGTGAAATTACACATTTTTTATATGAAATGTAGTAAACTGATATGAATTATATATAAATACAACTGGCTTAAATGCTGAGAAGACAAAAGCGTATTGCCATCCCCAGAAATCAAATGTTCGTTCCCTTAACGTGGTCAGTTTGAAAACAGTACAACTATTATTTTTTTCTTTAATCCATTAAACAGAAACAAAGGAGTTGTTATACAAACTAGTCTAATGGAAGCAGGAATTATCCATTGTTGTGTACCCTTTATAAACAACATGTCACGGGTATGATTGCAAATGAGACAACCGTCCTCCAAAAAAATCAAATAACTTAGATGTAAACAACTATAAAATACCATATGGCCTTCAACAATAAGCAAAACGCATACCATGAGATTCTATACATCATAAATGTTAAACAATTCAATGAGAAAGTGAACGTTCCGATTTATGGAAACGCAGGAAAGAATAAACCAATATGACAGAAAGCGTTCAAAGCTAGCCAATAAATTATAAATTGCTGACTTAGGATAAAGATCTTTTGAATGGTGGGATTTACCGTGTTTGCAAGCTTTAAATCCCTTCGAGAGAGGTGCTGTATTTATACCACATGGCTAGTTAGACTGTCTGCATGTTAAACATTTTTGAAATAAAAACTATAAAATGTGTACAGAAACATCAAAGATGATGCTATCATGGCAAAGCTTGGACTTTTTCACCATATTTTATTTTCTATTCCGTTGTGTCATTACAATTTTGAAGCTCCTGGTTCTCAACGAAAAGGGTAAGGTTTGTGATATACACAGTAACTAACGACAACCACTGAAAGAAAAGATTCTGACTTTGGACAGGGACGTACAAAATGTAACGGAGTACATATGTGTTTGCTCGAACCAATCCCATCCTCTTACCTAAGTCAGTTGTGTATACTGTACAACGTAAACACATAATAGAACAATCAATTAAAAAGCGTCAAGTCTTCAGATCAAGATATAAACAAAAGACAAATATTAAACAAAAAAAAAAAAAAACCAGGATCTACGGATGTAAAAGAGGGGCGAAAGATACCAAAGGAACGTTCAATCTCAAAAGTAAAAAAATAAACTGACAAAGCCATGGCTAAAATAGAAACAGACAAACAGACAAACAACAGTACACAAAACACAACATAGAAAACTATAGACTGAGAAACACAAACCCCACCAAAAACTGGGGGTGATCTCAGGTGCTACGGAAGGGTAAGCAGATCAGAAACTTCTTATCTTTGTTCATCTGTTATAGATAATGACCAGGTTGTTAGAGTAACTCTCTCACAAAAACAAATCCAAGTTGATGGCGAAATAAATTTGTCCCATGAACAAATTGACCAACTTATAGAGCCAATGCCACTAGTAGAAAATGTCGATCCAATACTGTCAGCGTCTCTAATAATGGAGAAGAACCTGTCGGTAGGCCCAACTTATGCATACTGCCAAACATAAGTTGATGGATAATGTGCTTTAACCACTCTAGAACATACCATTTCTATTGCGTTCAATGTAAATTAAAATTTCAATTTCAAAGTGAAAAGGTATCATAAGAAACTCAATATAGCATTAATATCAAACTAAGAAAGAAGATATTATATGTAATTTCCAATGAGATATGTAAAAACTATCCACCGAGACAAAAAAACAAACGTCGTATTAGCAAATATATCGACGTACGACCTTCAACAATGACCCAACTCCTGCCCACTTCTACCATATAGTAAGTTATAAAAGGTCCCGACGTGACATAATGCTTATCACACCAACAGTCTAGTGTAAGTTATAACAATATGACAGTATGCTTAGCAACTACTTGGGTTTTCGAAAATGAGTTTTTACCCAAAGACTTGAATTTACAGGTCTCAGAATCGGTGATCACAAAACTAAGGAGAAATGTAATGCCTAGGTCGCACATTCACGGATTTGACGTCGGATAAGTTACGGATACGATCCGGCATCATTCGTGGCAATCTGTATTAGTCCGTAGATATCCGTATTGTTACCATAGTCATACGTAGTAGTACTTGAATATCCTTGACAATTTTTGAACATGCGCAAAATTTGACCACGGATCAAACGACCGTAGTAACTCCTTACTAAACCGTATAAGACCGTACTGATCCGTTACACCACGTTTTGGTAAGGAAACAATACGATTTGTTACGAATGTGTCCCGGAACGGCACGATTTCATTACGTTGCAATACGGATAGCTAGGTATCAACCAGGGTTCTGAAAGTCTATTACGGTTTACTACGTTACAACACGACAAAATACAGAATACTAGTATTACGTCTGTAACGACGACAAACTGACATAAGGCTTCTGTATAAATATTCCATACTTAGAGGCCCAACTTATTCTTTGTCTTGACGTTGAGGTATACATAATGATTATCCAACATGAATAATCAACAACTGCTGCTTGCAATTAATTGGCTGGAATTGGATATTGATATGGCACAAAATGACAGGACAGGGTCGAGATACTTGATGACAGACGTAGAGGTGACATGAGGCAGAGTAGATGGTTGACTAGGGACTGACTTCCCTATCCATGGGCAGTTTGAGCCCCTCATGACTTGATTGTGTGCGGAAAATTCAGCTACATTTAAGAACTTTGAAAGAATAGTCCTAAATATGTTTCAAGAACTGCTACATGTCGTTGGTCCGAGTATTACGAATAACACCACATGATGGAATTTCTTAAAATTTTATGTCAAATTAGAGTTTTGACCCCGATTTCATGGTTCATTGTACATTAAAAATGATAGTGCGAGTTGGACATCAGTTAACTGTGGACACATTTTCTTGTTTTATTATTGCCGATCTGCCGACGTTTAAAAATATATTGACTATTTTCCTTAAGTCGCCATGCCAAATTACCTCTATCACTTATAAGCCTCCGAACAGCTCCATCCTTACAAGATTCGTTTATTCAATAACCGGAATTTGGAAAGCTCGCTGTAATTGTATACCCTCTTTTTAAGATCTATACTACTCAAACAATTTTTGCAACACCTCCATTTAAAAAAGTGGAGGTTAATGTTTCTTAAAAATTGACCAAATCTGTCCAAATTTCAACCCTAATGTTTTTAATGGTGTCTGAATCGAATAAGCTAGAAAAGTGCCCTCCCGATTTTTTTCATTTTTTTTCTTCAACCAAAATTCAATTTACCTTCAAAAGTTTTTCAAAAAATGTCAACTTCAACCAATAAAGCCTAAATGTTGTTATCTTCACCAACATTTAACCAATACCCTTTCTAAAAAATGGATAAATTTGTGAACTCCAATTTTGAACCTTCTCAACAAAAATTGTCCTCAGCACAATTGATCAAAGTTTACAAATGCAAAAATGATTTTCTTTGAAAGAGGTTTTCATAAACAATCTTGAAATAATTTTGAAAAGTAAATAAAGACATTTTTGACATATTTTTCAATGCCGCATATGTGTTGATAAACTTTGTTTGAGTAGTATACATGTATTTCTAGCAATGTCGTGATGGTTCGATAATCTGGTCATCACACACACTTTTTTCAGCGAAGCTAACATATAAGGCTTATGCTGGTTTAAATTTTCATTAAAAATTCATTCACATTATCGACAGGCAATCATAATCAGGTTGGAACATATGCATGGAGAAGGGGGTACTATAGTAAGCATAAAGGTCACTTTGATCCAGTTTGATCCATGTCTTCTCTTTGATTTTGCAAAACCCTTTTTTGAAACGACATATCCTATTTGAACAGTTCTTTCAATATTTTTGCTGGACCATCATCTTTGAATACCCTATATTCAATATATGCTAGAACATATATTGAGAGAAAGTACTGGCCGACAATGACAAGTTAATGAACAAACCGAAGTAAATTTTAATAAGATTTGCGTTCAATATTTTTTCTGTTTACTGCTTTAGTATAGTCGAAACATTTAGAGCATTATCCGCCGTTTTTAGTCAACGTCCTCGTAGTGTTCTCGTCGCTTACATTCTTTTCGTCAAGATTACAGCAACTCTCATAAAACATTCAACGGAATTTGATCAAGCTCTCACAAATGTGCATGCCCCGCCAACATTATGTTTTTCTGTTCGTGCGTCCGTTCATCCGCCCGTTTGTCCGTTTCGAATTTAGGTTTTCAATATATATGATCAAGATTTTTGAAAGGAAATAATTGTTCATGTTTCACTATCATACTAAAATGTTAAACGGAATTCGATCAAACATTAGATTTTTTTTCGAAGCATGAATGTATTTTCTGCCTGCATGTGTCGGAGGAGGGGGGAGCTTTTTTCTCAGAACAAACATTTTTTTTTTCAATTATAGCATACAGGAACAAATTCTCAACTATTTTCGACTCCTTTTGTCAGAAACAAAGTATCTTTTTCATCTCCCTTCTGAAAAAAATGTTTTCTCATGAATTTCAGAATAAAACTTTTTTTTTCATAATAATCCCCCACAACATAAATAGTCCATAAGTGCCAGAGATAATTAGGGTTAATGGAAATTCATTTTGTCGGAATTTTCAAAGAGTGATATAAAATATCACAGATTTAGAAGTAACAACGCCCTTTACTTTTCAAAGATTTCAATTACACATCGTTTTAGCTGATCATGTCCGTTTTATTGTTTACAAAGAGATAACCGGATGGAAATCTTTGCTTGTACTAATTATCACACAGAATTTACATTATGTTACTGACAAATGATAAATTTAGACTGAAACGTTGCCAATGTGCACAGCATTTGGTTTCTTTATTATAAAATTCCAAGGTCACTATCAAGGTCAACCTACAAGTAATTAAATAACTGACTTTGGTAGATAAAATTTTAATCATAAGAATACCCTGCTACAATGAATTCGTAAAACAACTTAGTTTTGGGGAATAGGATCTTCGAATTTTCAAACGAAAATGTTTTAATTCACCCTTTTCCTTCCCGTTTGTTTATATATTACATCAAATATTATATAAAATATTCTTATTCTTATATTAGACTTAATTTTTGCACTTTTAAATTTGAAACTGAAAGGAATTGATCTCAAGGAGGGGCACTTATGTATAGGGATAGGGATGAATAGGTCTTTCAAGTCTTCGGTCTCCGTCACAACTATGACCCTGTTTCTCTGGAGCTCTTACAACCTTGCCAACAACTGCAACTATCTCAATGTAGATATTTTGTACAAATGGTTTTACAGAAGCTTCTGTGATCAACCGAATCCTAGCCAAAACAGTCAGTCGTTTTTATACTTGAACTGTCCTAATTATAAATAAGAAGATGTGGTATGAGTTCCAATTAGACAACTCTCCATCCAAGTCATAATGTATAAAAAAGTTAACAATTATAGATCAAAGTACGGCCTTCAACACGGATCATTAGCTTACACCGAACAGCAAGCTATAAAGGACCCCAAAATGACCAGTGTAACACAATTCAAACAGGAAATCAGTGAACTAAAAGTCTGTTGATCTGATACGAATAAACCGAATTAATCTTATTTTATAGTAATATGCGTTGTAAGCCGTATGTATCGATCAATCTTCCTATATCTACATAATGAAGCTAATGTAAAACATAAAATAATTTCCTGAGGTTAATCCGAGATTGAATACTGACATTTGTGCAAACTTCATCATATTCATACTCCATCAAACACTCATATTATTTCAAAATTGAAGGATGGCTAAAATATAGAAATAAAGAAGTTGCATCATACAAATGACACAACTATCCACCAGAGACCAAAAAATGGTGATTCAAGCAAACATGTTTGATAGACGATCGATCTTCAGCAATGAGCAAAATCCATGCAATGTAGTAAAATGCGAAACAATTCAAACGATCGAAGAGCACCAACTGCCTAGATACGTTATAACAAAAAAAAACCAATATGATAGACAGCAACTAATCGAGTCCCTGAAAATGATTTTTCATCCACTGAGAAACTGGAATTTACAGGTCTCTGAATCTGTGACCATAAAACAAAAGAGAAATGTTTAAGAAAAATAAGCACTATGGGCTTTCAATTGACTCGGACATTTCGGATTAAAAAAAATGTTTGGGTGAAAAACATTAACCTTGATTGCATTTAAAATGAATAGAAGCATACCACAACAAAAGATCAACACGGAAATAAAGGACCAGCTTATAAAAATCTTTCCTTTCTATACTGTGCTAGTATAGAAAACAAAGATTTTTATAGCACTGTCCATATTTTTAAAAGATAATATTCAATTTTAAAACTATTTAGATAGTGTAGAGGATAATTATATTAATTTAGTTTTATGTATTATGTCGTAAATGTAATTAGATACCCTGCATCTATCACGCTTTCCCATTGAATAAGGCAGAATTGTTGAAAGACTCCCTCCGGTCGAAATTATAGAAATATATCATTTTACATTAATCAATTGTCTTTAGGTGTTAAATAGATACATCTAGCTTCGCGGACTTACGCCCTCGTTGTATATCTAATAACTTTAGTGGTGTATGTATGCTCTTATAGTATTTACAGTTATGTGTGCTTGTTCATGAAAGAATTTCTCATATCTATACATCGTCAAAATTTAATCATTTTCTTATTTTCTTAAAGATATTGTTTTGTATATTGCTCTTTCATACTATTTAGTACTGCTAGGTTTTCTTACATATATTTCGATGTACCCCATGCTGTTTATTATTTATTGAGTCGTTTTATATACATTTTTATTGTGTAAGTATTGGTCTTTTGTTGGGCAATGTATGAAAAATATATGTAGGCAAAACCCGCTCGTAATTATAATTTATGTAAGTTATTGACTGCTTCCGGCATGGCTTCAAGACATATTTTAGCGGCGATCGATGTCTTTCAAAATACTGTACTTTTTTGTATCCCTGGTGCTTTCGACTGGAGAACCGTCGTACACAATCATCGCCCAAGTTGGCACTCCCCGGCGGGTTGGGATTAAGGGGTGAGCTATGGTTAATGCTGGACGCTAGTGGCCGTCTTGGTCTTGTAGTGAAAAAATGAATCGTTCATTGTTGAAGACCCGCCAGCGACTGTCAAGATGAAGAACAGCCCTGTTCGTGATAATTTGCATAAAGTGTTATTATGTCTCATGCACATGTACTCTTTATCCCTGCTGCATGTGTTATATAAATGAAAACATGACACGTAATTCAGAAATGTTGATATATTGCACAACATGCCCTAACTGCAAAGAGAACTATGTTAGATAAACGGGGAATAATATTTGCAAATGAGTCCGGATTCACAAGCAGCAAATCCGACAAGCGGAATATGAAAAACAAATTTTAGTTAACACTTACAAACTTGCACTGGTCAAATTCTTCCCGTTTTTCAAGTACATTTAAAAAATAGACTCAGAATTATGAGTATAGAAAGGAATTAGAGGGGAATAAAATCATTAAAATATTTGTCTCCAAGTTAAAATATGTATTGTTCTTCCCTCTGTCGGATTTACCGAAAATTTAACTTGAATACAAATGTCACGGGTCACATAAACCCTGTCTAATAATAAACAGACCTCGCACGATCGGGTCGGGGCAAAAACGGGGGAGGGGGTCGCTTACTTCATTTATTAATTAATTGATAAGGGTGCCGCTACGGTTCTACTGCCCAAACTTTTACATATAATTCAGATTGTAAAAAATGCATATCTTTTCAGATATTGCTTCCATAAAAAGGTTACCCTTTCCCATATTATTTGTGTTTCGTGTGGTGCATGTGTACTAGGGAGACGTAGGAATACCAATGTGTCGAAAGAAGGGAATATTGTGGACAAAGACACTTCAATTATGAAATAATGTTATTATAATAAAACAATTGATCTTATCATATATATTTTTGATAGTTTCTACCACCAATTCACATATTTTTAAGCTGCAAAATGTGACATATTCCACATTTTATTTGGGTAGGCACGTCCTATCACCTTGTATATGAATAAAGTAAGTGCTCTCCTCACGAAACAAACACTGAGAACGAAAAGAAGCTTAAAAAATCTAACTGTTGGAGATGATCAAGGACTTCTGCCACTTATAGACAATTTTATAACAGCCCTGGCATGATGTACAACAAAACACAACCGAAGACAAATATTTTATTGGCACACGCTAGATTACATAACTTAAAGATATATATGATATCTACTTTTTTTTTTTTTTTTAAATCGATAAATAATTATGAATTACCCGTACTGTATAGAGAATGATGGAATACGAAAAAAGAAGACAACATAAATGCATTGTTTGATCATTCTTTAGGCTTTTCCCATATTATGGGAGATAACAACACTTTCGTATATCATTGACAAAAAAGAGTTACACCCCATATTAGTATACGTTTAATATATTTTAAAACCCGTAAAATTACGATATTTTTGAAAAACCTTACACAGTGCAGTGTTATGGAGTAAAATATGCTTTAAAAAGTTCATTGATAGATTTGGTAATATGCATGATTATGCTAAATATTATCAAATAGAATAAAACGTCAAAATATATTAAGTTCATTATAAGGGAGATAATCAAAACTGATTGTTTCTGAAAAAAATATTCTATTTGTTGAATG
The DNA here is from genome assembly GCA_017311375.1 of Mytilus coruscus. Lineage (NCBI taxonomy): Eukaryota > Metazoa > Mollusca > Bivalvia > Mytilida > Mytilidae > Mytilus > Mytilus coruscus. Next base: position 76,984,660 of record CM029605.1, read on the forward strand.
TATAGTTCTATGTACTTCGCGAAACAAATGTTGTTTAAACTAATCAAAACTGAATAATTTCCTAGAAAAACGAGAGAAACGGACGATGAAATTCAGCTTTTAGTTAAGTTCTTGTTATTTGTTGTGTTTTTTTTTTTTCTGATATTAAAGAATAATCAGAAGATCTATAGATCATGATAGATGGAAATCCGAGGACTACTTTATCAGTAAATTAAGTCTAATTACTGACATATACATGTATCCCTCCTTAATTGACATTTCGAAAATTTTGGATATTAAAGATTGGAATAAATTTTTTTTTAAGTAAGTTGTAAATATATTTAATTGCAACAAAAACTTTCTTCTTTATTTTCTATTTGGTCAATCATAATCAGCCCAAATAATTAATGTTGTTTAGCCTTTTCTGTAACTTTCGATTTTATTTTACATTTAAAATAAAAATGATACAGATATCAAACACGTGATACAGAAACACGTTAAGAAAACTGGCAAATATTTTCAAAGTTTATTCGTTTAAACTTGTTATTTAATCTTATTTAAATTACTGTTAAATTATTTTATATTAGTAGTTTGTAATGTAAATAAACATATGTGTAAACTAGAAGTTTAATAAGGATAAACTAGATTAAAACCCTTTAAATAACAAATTTAAACTTGTATTATTTCTCAAATAAATAACAAATTTAATAGTCCGTATATCAAAATTAAACACAAGAAAACTTGAAATTTAATAAAAGCATTAAACTTTCATAAAGTACAAAATTAATTCTTTGTAAATTAGAACTTAAATTTAAAACTAGAAATTTAATATGAGAATAAATTTTGTAAACGTATCATTTCATGCAGTGTGACATTTGCAAATCATCTAATTTTGCTAGAAGTTTTGATAATTGAAAGCTCTAAATCGTTTTGGCGAGAGAAAACAATGAGAGTACAAATTCTGATTTTCTTAAAATCTTCTGCATATGCATTGTTAAAGTGCATTTAGTAAATCACATGCGTTGAAAATGTCTTTTAGAAAAAAGGCAATAAGTATTTGATTCTTGCATAGTCATCAACTATTTTTATAAAAAAAAAGAATACATTCCGCTTATTGAATATAGGGTACAAAAATGTCTACATCACAATGAACACTTCTTGTATTGCATTTTTTTTTTTTTTTTTGTGTTTCCCAAAAGAAATAAAGCATTAATTCAAACATTCATTATTTAAATGTTCAATGACAACAATGGTAGTCATACAAGTAGTAAAACAGTAGTAGATCATTTTATTTTATACCACTAATTATTAAGTATAAAGTACGCGTAAAGAAAACAAATACCGACCGTACGAGGGCTTGACCGCCAGTCAGTGCCGTACACTCATCTTTAGCTGGCAGTTGAAGCGATAATATTTACATAAGAAGGAATGTGTAGCAACAAGAGAAAGAAGGAACAATTTGTTATCAGATTCTTCATTTCTTAATTGTTCAATAAAATGGTAGTCATACGAGTAGTAAATATTAACTAACCTGATATTGTATAAGACTTCGTGCCAATTGTATATCTCCTTCGTGCTATAGTTTTAAAAGAGGGACGAAAGATACCAGAGGGATAGTCAAACTCATAGATCGAAAACAAACCGACAACGCCATGGCCAAAAATAAAAAGACAAACAGACAAGTAATAGTACAGATGACACAACATAGAAAACTAAAGACTAAGCAACACGAACCCCACCAAACGATGGACCTTCCTCCTTCCATTTATGACGTTTTACATTATTTTTTGAAGAATATATAAATGAATTTCGACGAAATATACCATAAAGTATCACAGTACAGTTAATATTAGGTTAGAGGGAATAAGAAGGGGTATATGCAAAATATTAGTATTTTCTAATTAAAATCGTTATGGAACCGCTGTAAATTTCTTTTATAGCAGAACGTTGGTGTTTTACAAAAAAAAAAAAAAAAGGCATGTATTCAGATTCTTCATTTCTTAGCTGTTCAATAAATTAGTAGTCATACGAGTAGTAAATATTAACTAACCTGATAATGTATAAGACTTCGTGCCGATTGTATATCCCTCTTCGTGCTATAGTTTTAAACGATGGACCTTCCTCCTTCCATTGATGACGTTTTACATTCTTCCTCCTTCCTTTTCTGACGTAAAGGGAAGGGAGAAGGAAGATGTCAAAGGTCAAGAGGAAGGAGGATGGTGTTTGGTAACAAGAGGAAGGATGAGGAAGGATCAAGGTATGCGGTAACAAGCGGAAGGAGGAATACCTTCCTCCTTCCTTTTCCTAAAACACACCTTCCTCCGTCCTTTTCCTAAAACACACCTTCCTCCGTCCTTTTCCTAAAACACACCTTCCTCCTTCCTTTTCTTTTAAAACACACCTTCCTCCTTCCTTTTCCTTCTTCGTCTTGTTACCACATACCTTCCTCCTTCCTTTTGTTACCGAATACCTCCCTCCTTCCTTTTCCATAAAACACACATTCCTCCTTCCTTTTTCTTTTAAAACACACCTTCCTCCTTCCTTTTTCTTTTAAAACACACCTTCATCCTTCCTTTTCCTAAAACACACCTTCCTCCTTCCTTTTTCCTTCTTCGTCTTGTTACCACATACCTTCCTCCTTCCTCTTATCACAACACATATTCCTCTTTCCGCTTCTCGCCGCAGACCTTCCGCCTTCCTCTTGGTGCCACACACCTTTATCCTTCCTCTTGATAGGATACATTTCTCCTTCCTTCCTTCCCTTTACGTCAAATAGCCTTTAATCCAACTTTTCAGATGATTTTTTTTCAAAGAAACACATTTTCAAGCTAAGAATATTTTGTTTTTGATGTTATCTTCATATAGAAATATCAGTATACTTCAAAAACATAATGACCTGAACATAAACTGCAGAAAACATGGAAAGTTGTGGCGAAAATGAGCACCCCACTCTACACATCTATTTTATTGTTTTGCTGAAATAATTAGAAACAAAAATGTTTAAAATTGATTTTTTTTATATAAAACATTACGCTTTTACAACCAATTTTTCATCCAATTTCACAAAAGAAACTTTTGACACCGGTAATCAATTTGGAACAGCATAGTATACCTAGGTTTTTAGCACTAAGTAAAAAGATGTGATAATGTTCTAATTCTTTATAACTGTGTCCCTCTTTTTTTCAGATTTGCTTCTTTATTTTTGAATAACTATTACAGTTTATAACGATACAACGGTACACCAATTGACACGTTTTAACAACAATACTTGCAGACAATTTATTTACTGTTAAAAATCCTCATTTTTGTAAATATACAAAATACAAATGAAATTCTTTTCACCTGGAATACCTTTAAAATTTACTAAATTTTACGTTAAAAGTGACCTTTCTTCTTTTAAACATTAGACTTCATGTAGGTAATCTTCATACCAAAATTTGAAACAAACAATACTTTCCTACGATTAATTCTTTCCTTACTGGGCTCTTTCTTTTGAAATGTACATTTCTTAGTGATTCGAATATATATCGTTTCCCAGTGTTTAATTAGTTTTATAACATTTTAATGGTGTATATATGTCTCTTTTGAAATTCACATATATTTGTAAAGATTATGAGAAATAATAATTCAAATCAAAGAGGAAACATATTATGATTGAATATCAAAACAAACTAAAATGACGTTGGCGAAAATAAAAGAATATAATAAAAAAAGCTACAACAATGGTACTGTTCAAAAAGTATGAAATAAATGCTACAGTTGACTCTAAATTTTCATTGTCATGTTGATACGATTTATTCCCTCTTCAAGGAACTCGTATTGATTCTCTGCTATGGAGCAACGGCGCGAAGTATCTTATCTTATTATATCAACAATTCTAGTTTTAAACTTGATAAGGTTTCATGTTTATAAGAAGTAATTAGGTTGTATTTACAGAAACAAAATACACATATTCCAGTAAATGCAGGGTCAATTCTTCTTCATCTTCTTTTAGAAGATTTTGACAAGTTTTGCATTGAAAGACGTGGCTAACCAAAATGAGTAAATGTGTAGACGAAAAACAATAAATAGCTTTTCTTCCGACGAAATTTTGGTTTTGGTTAACGATGTCTTTCTTATGCCTTTCAAAGGTTAAATACTGAAAATTCGCCAAAATCTGCCAAAATTTTGAGCTCTCCTCAGGCATTTAAAAATTGGTGATCATTTTTGCAATAAGTTATTATAATATAAGAACCTTAAAGTACGCACATAGGTATGTGATGTAATGGCCCTGGTGTAAAATAAATTCAGGGGAAATTGACCCTACCTATTTAACCATCTAGTAATTCTCAGCCCTGTATTGCAGCAAGCCAGTTATTATTTAAAATGTGTCAATAGAGAAATTGAAATCACCGAAGACATGATTTTTTGCTTTTGATTTACTTTGTAAGTGTAATAATTGTGGTAGAAAGCATTTGCTTGTGTTTGCTATTAGATTAAACAGTTCTATTCAAGTTTTAGCATTTAAGCTATATTCATTTGAAAAGAAACCTTCGTTAAAAACGTCTTCAAGAAAGCCGCTTCGAATGAATATGATGCAAAATTGTAACGACTAAAGAGACGTTTCTCGTTCCGTTGTTTATTTTTCCTATTTGAACGGCGATGTTCTTTTGGATCCCTTCGGACTGTGTATGCGTTTCCTGACTTGGTCGCTAGGCCAGTGTCTGCATTGCATGACATTTTAGATTCCATTGAACATAATGTATAACTGGTAGGTAATTGAGTCGGGGATTTTGTTACCACAAATTACATAAATTCGTTCATACACACATTTTTAAACAATGATTTGAAAGTTTGGCTGTATCTGTAGAAACTTTACTGGAAACAGGATAGCATATCCTAATTTCTAATGATGATGTTGTTTATAGAACCCGTAAACCTTGGTACGATCTGTGTAACATTATTGATCCTTCCAGTAAACTTATTTTTAAATGTTATAAATTAAACACTGTAGTAAGATCTTTGATACGGTCTTTATCGGTTCTGACATTTGTTTTGCTTTTAATAAATAATAACATTACTGAAAATGTATTGTTAAATTTACACAGTTACATAAAATAAGGAGATATGGTATAATTGCCAATGAGACATGTTGAACTATCCAACAGAGTTAAAATTAAGCGAATTAAAGTCACCGTACGGCCTTCAACAATTAGCAAACCCCATACAGTATAGTCAGCTATGAAAGCCCCTAACATGACTAAATGTGACACAATTCAAACGAAAAAACCTACGGCCAGATTTATGAGAAAATAAAATAAACAAAAAACAAATATGACAAACAGCAACTAATGACAACGACTGAATTACTGGCTCATGACCTAGGACAGGCACATGGCGGGGTTAAACTTGTTTCTGAGCGCTAAACCCTCTTCTAACTTGGGACAGTGGTGTAACAGCACAACATAAGAACAAACTGCAAAAATCAGTTGGAGATGGCTCGACTCGTCAGATCGACATGACGTACAAAAACTAACATAAAGACAAAACACACAAAGTGATGATCTAACACTTATGAACTTTCTATTTGAATGTTGCAATATTCCAGCAGCGCCTGTATATCGAGTATATATCTCCCAGTTGATACGATATTCCAGAACTTGCATTTCCTATCATGATTTCCTTGATAGAGGATTGCTGCTCACAAGGAAGCTATCAAACCAGGAGTTCCAGGTCGTGAAGTTGAACCCTTCGAAAATTTTACGGATGCCATCACGAGATGGTTGACCGTTATTGAATATCTGTTTCACAGATGACGACGGATATGTTCCAATTGTCGTAATCACGATTCCGTTCTCTTATACATACGACACGTGTTTCTGGTTTAATCGGTATCGTGCACGTACACTTTCGAAACCAAAAGTTTTCGAAGGCAAATCAAAAGTGAAGATAGTATGCAAAGATGTAAAGCTTTTGATATTATCTTTTCCACTTAGCAGTATTTAAGGACTTTAAATTGCCCTTTTAAATCGAAAAAAATAACGTGTACAAAAAATATCTAAACAAATTATAGCTCGGAATATTAATTATTTTCACAATATTCTTCGTCTGTATAACAAATGATTGATAAAATTGAGAATGGAAATGGGGAATGTGTCAAAAAGACAACAACCCGACCACAGAACAGACAACAACAGAAGGTCACCAATAGGTCTTCAATGCAGCGAGAAATTCCCGCACCCGGAGGTGTCCTTAAGCTGGCCCCTAAACAAATATATATACTAGTTCAGTGATAATGATCGTCATACTAAACTCCAAATTATACACAAGAAACTAAAAGTAAAAATAATACAAGACTAACAAAGGCCAGAGGCTCCTGACTTGGGACAGGCGCAAAATGCGGCGGGTTAAACATGTTTATGAGATCTCAACCTCCCCTATACCTCTAGCCAATGTAGAAAAGTAAACGCATAACAATACGCACATTAAAAGTCAGTTAAAGAGAAGTCCGAGTCCGATGTCAGAAGATTTAACAAAAGAAAATAAACAAAATGACAATAATACATAAATAACAACAGGCTACTAGCAGTTAACTGACATGCCAGCTACAGACCTCAATTAAACTGATTGAAAGATTATGTCTTCATCATATGAATATCAGGCACAATCCCTCCCGTTAGGGGTTTAGTATCATACCATCATAAAATATATGAGAAGAGCATAACCCGTGTCATGCCAACAACTGGTTTTTAAATAAATGTGTTTAGTTCCGATGCAAAGACCCTATAAGTGAATCAATATTAAAGCCAAAATATGCAATCTTTAATGACCTGACAACATATTTCAATTAAAAATCAATCTGTTTTTTTTCTGGAGAAACAAGTAGTTATATCATTCCCCACAACTCGACCGATTCCGTACCTCCATTGGAGTAATCCGAGGTTAGCCGATTGCCATATATATACATATGATATATAAAAAAACTAGACAAACAATTTATATTGTTAATGATAGATTAAAAACATAGTTAGATTAGTTTCGATAAAATGCCAATAAGTTTATTTTAATTGTATATAACAACAAGTTGTTAAGACAAGATGTGTCATGTTTCTTTGTTCAATTCTAAAATTTATTGTTAATTATCCTATTACAAAAGTAAATGAACAAGAGGCTATTTTGAATTTAGTTTACTGGAATGTTAGAAAGAAAATCACGCAGTTTAATAACGAAACATCAGGGTGAATCTTTTAACAATACCTTTGAAACATTGTTGTTGCAGTATTGATTCACATAGCTGCGGTTCATTTTATTATTCACTACTATTAATAAAAATCGTAGAGATCGTAATTGCTTAATTTCTGTAAAAAAAAATACATATGGTCAAAAGAAAATTGCCTGGCAAATATACCAAAATAGGATCATTATATAAATGGAAATCTAAAGGGAAAAATAAAGATCTGTCTTTGACTTTTCAAGTTAATAACAACGAAAGTGTTGATTTTTTATCTAATTTTTGCAAAATTTTATGGTTTTTTAATTTTGAATTTATTAAAAAAAAAAAAGAATTCGAATTTTTGCAACTTTTTATTTTTTTATTCCGGCAATGTTAAAAATTTTATCCCCGGGCGAATTGGGGTAAGGTGTTATTTACACCCTGGTAATCAGCCAATCAGATTGCAAGATTCTTGCTTGATAAGAAATAATGTATTATATACCTCTTTTGGGGGGTAACAACACTCAAAATCGAAGGGCAGTCAGCAGTATAGACAAAAGAAAAAAATCACGAATACAAATACAAAATTCGAACAAAACATTCAAACAAACCCAACTTAAATTCGTGGTGAACTCGTATGCTTCGGAGCGGTAAGCCGTTCCTGCTCCACTAGTGTCAACTGTTAGTTGCTCGTGACGAGTTAAAACCACAGTGATCAATTGTGTCGTGGTACGTAATATACGACAAAGATACTAGTATTCTGTGACCGCCAAGCAAGCCATGGTGGCGTTACTAGAATAAGTTGCGAATTGCTACATATAAGCAATTATCATACCCAAGTGTAGAGGGATGTATGATAAGAGCCCTTATCTTACCTCCTATACATTTCTAGGAATATGATTGGTTAAAAGCAACCGCGTGCAGACCTGTATATTCCATATTGAGTTAGTAGGCGGGGCTTATTTCAATACACGGTTATAGTAGTGGTGTTACGTCCCTTTATAAAAACAACACGATGTTGAGGAAAAATCTTAAAGGTTTCAACAGACGAAGAAAATTGATGATGAATGATTGAAATAAATTCATAACACACATTTAAAGCTGACAAATTGTTATTGTTGGCATTTTTTTTTTTTTTTTTTTTTTTTGTATAGACCGATGGAAGTACATGTAGGTTCTTAATACTAACGGTATTGAAGACTTGATCACTTTGATAGGCCACTAGTCTAAATACCACATGTTAAGATAGTCGGTAAGCATAGTGATCTAGTGACCTAATACGATATATCGCTCTCATCCCATATGGAATTTATTGACCCCATTTATATCGTATTAGGTCACTAGCACACTATGTAACTAATATTTTATTCGGTCCTTGAAATTGCAAAAGTAGTAAACTCACTCAAGCCTTTATTTTATTGATAAATGAACAGGTCAATATAATCTGCACATGTTAGTGCAGAAAGGTTACTTATGATGTGCCTGTGATTTCATATAAACATATTGAATTTGACAAATATGACCTAAAATTACCTTTTTACACGTAGTTTTCAACTTACCCCAAAAAATAACATTAAAAATAACAAAAAATAGACATCTGTTTAATATACATCTCGTAGCAAAAATATATTTTTAGGTAAAGTTGCTGCGCAAAATATCTAAAATATTAATGACAAGATCTTAAAATGAGTTTATTATTTCAGTTTAAGCATTTTTGCACTAATTAAAGAAAAAAAGCCGTAATGCAAATATGCAAGACAATATTGAAAATTGTAAATACTGATGTCTGATAGACTAATGTCTTACGGTCATCTGACTGATGTCTGATAGACTAATGTCTTATGGTCATCTGACTAATGTCTGATAGACTAATGTATTATGGTCATCTCACTAATGTCTGATAGACTAATGTCTTATGGTCATCTGACTGATGTCTGATAGACTATTGTCTTATGGTCATCTGACTGATGTCTGATAGACTAATGTCTTATGGTCATCTGACGGATGTTATTTTGTAGATTTATATACTTTATGATTTTCAAATTCAAGGGAAAAAAATGGGCCTTATTATACTTTCTCATTTGCCAAACACATTTTAATTTCCAAGTCTGTATTTCGTCACTAGAACAGGGGATAGTGAATACAATCATTGACAAATCGATTCCAACGATCTGGAAACATCAAACACCAACCTGTTACAGTTTTAATTTATTTCTATAATAACTGTAATTAAAACTAGTTATCATTGTTCAAAATCTTTCCGACATTTTTTTTTTTTTTTTTCTCTTATTTGAATGATAACTATAAATGTTATCTTATATCGAAATAACACTTGTTACATACGAAAAATATCGTTAAATAGTAATTCGATGCAAATAAGCTATTATACAATTATTTGTTAAACACGAACTAATCATTTTATTATAGTGCAGTGACAAACAGACAAAAAGTCGTATATACGAATCATTTGAGCATTATTAAAAGTTGGTTTACAGAATTTTATTTTCCAAGTATAATTTTGGCAAATGGTCCCGATTTGCTGAGAATCAGTGTCTAAATATTGAGTTTAATATCCCCAAATAACAAACGACTAGAACTTTTCTTCTATCAAACATACATATGTCTACTTTAATTTCCCCCCGGTCGTAAGAAATTCGTATGGTCACAATTTCCTCAATAATCGTTTTCCCGAATAGACATTTTTTGCAATTTTGTCATCCACCTATTTCAAAATGTTTATTTGAACTTATATGTCTATATTTTCTTCAAGAGAATTTAATTTTTTAGACAATGATGAATTTTTAGAGGTACACATAAGTACTTACAATATTAAAAAAAAATGTCTTGACACAGACGTTTTAATTCTTTGTTTTTATTTTTCTTTAAACCTGAAAAATTCATCATTGTTAGTTTAGATTTTTATTGGCATCTAATCTATAAAATTATACAATTTCAAGTTGTTTGAAAATATCACATTTTTTCGTAAAATTATAGACATAGACTTTATTTGGTTGTCCCTATATGTACACATTTGTACCTAATTGTGGAATAATCTTGTTAAACATTCTAAAGGGTATTTCTGATAAAAATTCTGAGAGCAAGTATAGAAAATTATAAAATTATTGATGATAAAGTTAACATTAAAATGATAAAACTTCAACTTTAACACAAAATTTATCACTCCTCTCACGGTCATTAGTTTTTAATTAGCACTCAAGTAATATTTCAATTTACTGTATTTTTGCTATTATATATAATGATTTCCAGTTTAATGTTGTTATGTTTAAACAAATATGCATTTATATGTTTATCTTTTAATTTAGTATTTTCGTCGTTTTGTGTTAAATAAGAGGTCTTTTTATTTAAAAGCAAAATAAACGACGGACATTTCGAGTAAATTCCGCATTGATTCATCTAGCCCATTGAACTCTTGCACTAATGACTATTTAGCTTCGTTGTTTTAAAGGCGAACTTAAACTTTCTATCTAGATGATCGAATATGAAAAAGTCAACCTTTACACCAGATCTAGAGGTATTCCAAGTTTTCAAGTAAGCGAAAGAGTTTTTTTTTCGTCTCCCCCAAATTGATTTTTTTTATCTTGCGACGAAAATAAGCAATCAATACTTCAGATTCTTATTCTTCAGAATTTTATCATATGTTAATTCTTTAAAAAAAACAAACCTTATGCACTATTAGATATTCAAGAACTTACTCTATCTGAATTTTTACCCATCTCAAGTTGTAGAACGTATTTGTGCAAGGTGTCATTGGCTGTATCGACATAACCCATGAAAGGCGGGACACATATGATTCAGCACATTGTCCATGTCTATAAACAGTTTTGATATTTTCACTATTACGGATAGAACTGGTGGAGAGTGGTCACAGCTCCTTATTTTCATATTAAAACAAATATCTTGACACAGACGTTTTAATTCTTTTGTTTTTATTTTTCTTTAAACTTGAAAAATTCAGATGACCTGTGGTTTTAAACATTAATTTTTACTTTCACCAAGCACACAAGACGTTACGAACATGAACATCAGCTAAGTACTTATGTGTACCTCTAATGTGTGTCTCTAGCACATGCAATTGCATGATATGATTTTTCACAGAAAATGTAACCTGGCGGCTTTCGAAGTTCTTAAGGATGTTCGCTACTCTGTTTCAAAATAAAAAGCTTTTTAAAAGACTATTGTAAATTGATAGTATATAAATAACAGAACAAGAAAGCAGAAAAAATGAAGTGACGGGGTTCATGTTTTCGAGAATTAAGCCTTTGAAAATTTGGCGGGAAATGATTCTCTCTTGATTTTTTCATACATTTATTATAGGCACCTTCTTTTTTTTTTTTGAAAATATGAAAAAATAACAAGGATTTCATAAGATTTTCAAATATTGCTTTTAAAACTATATGTAATAAAATCATGAAAAGAAAAGTAGGTGTTAGCGGGCAAAATTTTTAATGGCACTACAAGGATAAAACCATGGACAAAAAGTCAAAAACAAGAGGAGCGAACTCCTTAAACAGATGACAAATTGCCAAACAGTGATATTGATAAATATTTTCAATTTGCGAGAAAGATAGTCGCAATGTTGTATGATAAAAATGGTAAAATAAACAGCGTGTACAGTTGTCCTAAATATATGGCCAATAAAACTTGCTCCTTACTAAGACACGTCTCTGGCTAATCCACTCCTTGGTGAGTTCATTAAAGACACAATTAACATCAAGAATCCACCGTAAATGACTGATTCACATCTATGTTAACCACCTCCGTGATCTCCGCTAAAATTTGGACGGATTGAAGTGTTATTATTAGAAGTTCCAATGTTTTGTATTTCTAACAAGTACTTCACCAAGTCTCAATCATGCGTCTACGCTTTACTTTGCTTGAAAGTGAAACGTAAACAACTAGTCTGCATTTTTGTAGATTAATAATGTCTGTAATTAGTACAAAATTACAAGTTAGATAGTTTAGAAAAGGAGACAAATTGTATAGGCTTTAGATTTCTATATTGTTTTGCGTACTTGGTGTTTGTCTTTAAGTCGTTTTTTTGTTTTTTTGCAATGACAATTCAGTTTGTATCTTTCGCCTCTCTTTTAATTATTAAGAAACTGAGGTTTCAACTCCCTCAGGCAAAGTTGGCCTTAGATGGATTTGGCTATTTTTTATGTATTTTTTTGTCATAAAGCTCTTCAACTGTTTCGGTACTTATACATCCTCGGCTTTCAAATATTCAGCTTTGAGCGTTCCTGATGGAGGTAAATCCAGAAAAGCGCTTCGAACGCATGAAATTATTTAACGTGTTGTTTTCATTTTTTACAGCACTGAGCCGATACCTCTGCTGGTTGACTATCAGTTCCCGATAGTATCATCAGCTCAGTAGTCAGTACTTCGGTACTGACATGATTTATAACAAATCTATCTAAAATTTCCCGTTTATAAATTTTGAAATTATTAAGAAACTAAGGTTTCAACTCCCTCAGGCAAAGTTGGCCTTAGATGGATTTGGCTGTTTTTAGGTATTTTTAGTCATAAAGCTCTTCAACTGTTTCGGTACTTATACATCCTCGGCTTTCAAATATTCGCTCTGAGCATTCCTGATGAAGTTTAATCCAGAAAAGCGCTTCGAACGCATGAAATTGTTTAACGTGTTGTTTTCATTTTTTATCTGTTAATACACCGTTTCCTACGAACTCTTATATATAAGACACTGTTTCTCATCCAATATTTTATTGAAATATCGTGAATAGAACTGAAAAAGTGAAAAATCTCATTTTTAAACTTTTTTTTTTTCTTCGATGGTCTGCTGATTTTGAATACGTTCTTGTCTCTCACAAATACTGTCCATTTCAATTCTTCGCTACTTGGACTTCATAAACATGTTAGAAGTGATGTTTCTCTCTTTTCCCCATGAGTGCTAGTATCAAACCAACATTTTTGACAACCTTAGCTTGCTTTCCATAGTAATGCCCACTTTCTAAACAAAATGCTTTTAATATTAGAGTTTTTCTTAATTTTTCTATTTCAAGTAAGCGATCATGATGTTGGTGGCGTACTATTTAGTTTTTTTTTTTTTTAATTGCATATTTTACTGTTACCATATATGATCTAAAATGGCAACGGTGGAGGTTTGTGCACATGTCACTCCCTCACACACACACACATCCCCCACCCCACCATCAACCCCCAACACACACACACAAACACACACCCCACCCCACCATCAACTCCCCCCGACACACACACACACACACATGATGTGGCTGTACAAGGTCATACTATATTGACTCCATGTTCATCACTGAAGTGTGTATATTTTTCTGATGAGTAGGGAGTTCGTGGTTGGTGTTGTATCTCCTAATTCTCTATACTGTTGGTACTATTATCGTTTTAATGTATTATTGTAATACTCAAAAAGGTTCGTTTGCGTTGAGCAGAATCCGTCATGCGCAGACTTTTCTTAATGCCATGTAAGTGAAATATATTGTAACATAACAACAAGTCTTGTAATAAATGACGGAAATGACAATGATGCAGTACACACATGGAAACTTTTGAAAATCTGTAGTACGCTGCATAAATGGATAAGGCTGCTATAAAATGAGTGCAAGTAAACATGATTACCTAAAAGACATTTAATTCATTTAACTACCAAATTGGAAACAGTGTAATGAATAAAGCCAAACAAATTCCTGTTGTAAACAAATATGACAAAATCAGTATAATGTCATATTTAACCTTACTGCTTTTGAACTGATACATCGTATACAATAGTGGCTGAAAAATAACTTTGTAGTCTTGTCTTTCATGACAAATGATTTTACGTGAAATTGACATTATTTGTAAGGTCAAGGTCATTTTGACTTTATATGGTTGAAAACTTCATATTTTGAGTTCTGTAATCAAAAGCGTCGTTTTGAGAAATTGTCTGTGAACAACTATCTAGATTTAGTTCTTATACAAAAATCTACTATTAATGAAGCCGGATGTGTATAAGTTTGTTATTTGACAGAAAATATAAGAGGAAAACAAATCAAAATTGAAATCCATCATTTTTTTTTTTAAATTGCAAAATTGACCTTTAACTTTAGTTTAAAAAAAATGGAACATATCTGATCCTTACGACAGGCATATTATTATAGAACAAGGTTTCCTCTTTCAAAAAAAAATAAATATAATGTAGCTGCGTGTTTGTTGGGGAGATTAAATCCAAAAAAATCTGTCCTTGGTCACCGCACTATTACCGGGAAATTACATACAAAACCGGTCCCATTATTTACCGAGAAAAACAACATTCTCCTTTTCGCTCAATGATTTGGCTTATTTTTCTTTGTCTTATTTAAGACTAAGAAACGATAATTAGGAGACAATCTCAATCACAGAGTTCATATCCGTTCCGCACGTGCTCCGCAATACTTAGGGTGTAGAATGAGCTCGTACACAGCAAAAAATGCAAGGCATGTAAACCATGAATTTACCGTATGTTTCTTAACATGTCAGAAACGCATGTTTGGAGCACCGTACGTTTAACGAATGCTTTGGGAACGTATAGTTAACATGCGTTTATGTGAAACATGCGTTTGAAAACACATGGTAAACGCATGTTCATAGTAACCATATGGTAAACACATGTTCAGAAACCATATGGTAAACATGTGTTTGGATGATGGTTGCTTTACGACCAGTGGCAAGTCAGATGAATATTCAGGTTATGAGATCATGATAATGAGAAATGAGCACTAACCCTGCTTTGTATTAAACTAACAGCTAATACCAGTTTTCAAGTCTTTGCATTGACTGAGCCCTGTTTGAACCTATAATAACCTCCTGCACTCAAGGCAAGCACTCTCAGACTAACCGAGGTGGTCTAAAAAATGTTTGATATATGAACAAAACACAAGTCATTATGTGAATTATGCGTTTGAAATACAACTTTCATGTATCAATTCTATTGCACCATATGAGCATTTCGTTTGAGTCAGGGGCGGATCCAGCCATTTTTAAAGGGGGTTCCCAACCCAGGAGAAAGGGGGTTCAACTATATGTCCCCATTCAAATGCATTGATCGTCAAGAAAAAATGGGGGTTCCAACCCCGGAACCCCCTTTTCCTCTAGATCCGCCACTGTGAGTGCAGATGTTTCAATCAATAAAGAATCTACAGCTATTCCGTTTGCACTTTGACCCTCTGCTTTTTTTTTTTTTTTTTTTTCTTCATGAATTTACAGGTATCAACATATATTTATCTTGTGGCACAATAATCAAGCAAGTGAAATAAATAAGCATAATAAGCATTCTATGGAATAACACTATGACATCTATGGATTAAGTATACTAATAACATTTTCATTAATATAATAATACTAATAATAGTAGTGCAAGAAATATATGTGCATGCATATGGTATAAGAGTATACAAATACTTTCAAATACGCATATACACGCATATGTATATTACCTCATTTAAATTTAATCAGTGACCTTAGCCCAGGGGTTCCAGTACAAGTTGTGTTCTTCCACACTTAAATATTTTGAGCAAATACGATTCTCTAAAATCAAGTTTTCTTTTATGTCATTTTGTAGTCCTTTTATATGAGGTTTTATATCTTGCACCTTACATCTGTAAATGAAGTACTTTGTCAGTAAGATAACTTTATTTTTAATAAAATTCAATTTATAATTTAATTATATCGAAAATCCAAGAATGAATTTAGATTGTGCCAAATGTCGGCTACAATATGACAACCCGAAAGTAAATGTTCTATAGTTTCTGGCTCTTCCTTGCAAAATGTACACAAATTACAATTAACAAGGTTCATTTTAAAGAGTAGAGTGTTTTTCCCCAAGATATAATGAATAATTCTATATTGAAACCAACATAACCTAGTGTTTTTTGAAACCTTGGTAACACACAAGTGTATTTTTTTTTTCCAATTTTCTACAACTTTATTAAGAATACCTTCCCATTTTTTCTGCTACAAAATCTTTAGGTATAGTTCCTTGATTTAAAATAGTATACATATCCTTTGAGCCCTTTTCGGACTTGAAGAAAATATTAATGTTAAAAGGTATAATAGCCTGATGTTTTTTTTTTCTCTCTTTCAGTGTTGATTGTAATGGCTTGTAACCACGTTTTCAGTGCTAATATAAGCCCATAAAACTAGATTTTGACTTAAATAATCTTCTAACCCAAGTAGTTTTAACCCTTGTATAAAATTTCTCAAATTAATAATTTTTAGGCCCCCTCTGTAGTATTCTTGACATAGAAGATCCCGCTTTATCTTGTCAGGCTTATCATCCCAAATGAATGAATAAATTTTACTATTAAGTTAACGTATCATATTATTATCTGGCCCTGGGTTGGACAGGAACAGATGATTAGATTTTAATATAGATAGTTAATGACTTTATAATTGTTATTTTACCAAACGGGGTAAGTGACTGTTCTTGTATTCGAGGAGAATAATTTAGATTTAACATTCCATCTAAATCAACACAGAAAGTGATACCCAATAATTTGAAGGTACTGAAACCCCATTTCAGTCCCCACTTTAGACATATTTTGTCTTGACCATGTCTTTTACTATCTATCCATATAACGTTTGTTTTGTCTAAATTAATTTTCAGTCCTGATATCTCAGCATAGAATTGTAATATACGGAGAGATGCATCAAGTGAGGAAGGCGACCCATCTAAAATAAGTGATGTGTCGTCTGCATATTGAGACAAGAAATACTCTGAATCATCTATAGTAATACCCTTTATCTCATCACTATTTCTTACAAAAATGCCTAATATTTCAGCACATAGCAAGAAAAGGTAAGGAGACAAAGGATCCCCTGTCTACAGCCTCTCTCCATACGGAAAAAGTCTGACAGACAACAGTTCTGGGTGACAGTTGATGTAATATCATTGTAGAATGTTTTTATCAAGTTCATAATGGAGTCTCCAAAATTAAAATACTTCAGTGTTTCAAAGAGAAAGGCCCATGATATAGAGTCAAAGGCCTTCCTAAAATTAATGAGTAATAATATACCAGGGATATCGTTTTCTTCTGTAAAGTGTAAAATATCACATTTAAGTCTACAGTTCCCCTCAATAAATCTACCGGGATAAAGCCTGTTTGATCAGAGTCAATAATTCTGTTTAGACTTTATCCTCTCAGCTATACAACTAGAAGCTAGTTTGTATGTTGAATTTAAAAGTGTAATTGGACGCCAATTTTTTAAGAACTGTTTTGACTTGCCTTCTTTTGGAATACATGTGATAACTCCCTGCCTCTGTGTGACAGACATTTCCCCTATCTGATATGAATAATTCATTGACCTCAAGACAAACTTTCCAATGTCTATCCAAAATAAAAAAATTCTGCAATAAAACCATCTGACCCATGACTTTTATTATTTTTCATCCTTTTCAAAGCTTGTGTTAATTCAATAAAGGAATTGTTACCTTCTAATGATTCTTTTTCGTTATCATTTAATTTAGATGTCAAAGATGGTAATTCCCTTGATAAGTTTACTTTTTTAAGACATTCTTGTCTTTTGTAAAGTTTCTCATAAAATATTTTTGATTGTTTTAAGATTTCTTTTTAATTTTCTACTACAGTATTTTCATCAATAACTAGTGTTTTAATAGTTTTATAGACAAAGTTTTGTGTTTCTAAATTACAAAAAAAATTAGTAGCCCTCTCTCCTTCTTCAATCCATTGGGTTCTTGACCTGACATATTGACCTTTAACCTTGTTCTGTCTCAAAATTCTAAGTTGACATTTTTTGGCGTCTATTTCATCAAGACTGTCCTCTGTACTTACCTTATTTTCTTAATTTCGTATCTCCTCAGTCAGCTGGATTTCCTGTTTTGTCCTTTCTCTTTTATAAATGTTGAATACGAAATAGTCTTACCTCTAATCTCAAGGACAGGATCTCCAAAATAATTGGTCATTAATTGCAAATTGAATATCTAAATTATCAATACTATGTAAAGCATCCCTCTATGCACTGGCATTACATATTGCTCAACTGTAATTTGTTGTTTTATTAGTTTTACATATTCAGGATCTTGAATGAGAGAGTTATTAAACTGCCAGAGGCCTCTGTCTTTTATAAATTCATTTATTTTTAAAGTCAAAATCACTGGTGAATGATCTGACCTGTAGCTATTACCAATGTATACTTCACAAATGTCATCTATAAGGCTTTCAGAAATCAAAAAGAAATCTAATCTAGATTGTTTAAAAGGGTTTTTCCTTCTCCATGTAAATCGTTTAGGATCAGGGTATATGTCTCTAAATGGATCGACGAGATTCTTATATTCTTTAATTTCTAAACTTTTCTCTCTAGATCTTGGATTGTTTATATTTATATGGTGATAGGTATCAAGGTTGATATTTTGAACAAGATTAAAGTCCCCACAAATAATACAAAGCTGATTTCCAAAGAGTTCTATAATTTCTGTTAATTTGTCATAGAAGCAGGGAGTATCAATATTTGACTCATAAACATTTATCAGAGTAAATCTCTTGTCTTCAATATTAAGATCCAATCTCACCAGATTGCCATCTCCATCTTTTTAATTTTATGTATTTTATAGTAAAAATTATTTATAAACAGAATAGCAACTCCTCGTTTATTTGAAGCAAATGACTTAAAACACTTGGTTTTTATCAAAACTTCATCTTGTTCTACAAAGTTTTTCTTATGAAGTCCATGACAATTATAGGACATTATTTCAATGTTTTTCTATCGTGATATTTGTTCTTCAAATGAAGTAAATTATGATATTTTGAAAACAAAGGAAGAAATAGTTCATGAGACATCAGGACTGATTTCAAAATATTTTTCCTGAAAAATATTTCATATATATGCAAAATACCAGAAATCCATGTTTTATAATAAATATATACATAAAATAAACAAACACAAAAGAAAATGAAACACATTTAAAACATATAATATGAAACTAAGATATTTCTTATCTTAATGCAGATTTACATTTGTGTTCTAGGGAGATAGCTCATTTTGTTTTTAGATAAAATTTATCCCAGGCTAAGTTTTGTACTGATCTGCATAATAATCTGTACTACATCTCAATATTTAAGCACCATTTCTTACAAACTTATAGTTAATCAATTAGGTTTCTACATAAAATAATGGAAATAATTATTTAGACAAAAGAGAAGAGATCACGCAAGAAGCACCTTACCACAAAATGTCCATTGTTTTGTGATTCCTTATCTGATCTGGTCAAGTTTGTCTTATGTTTATATCACAGCACTACAACATGTGAGGTGTCACTTTGCATCTTTAGATTTAAATAAGCATACACAATTTGTTAATTTACTATAATTGAGATCAAAAACTAAATATTCATGTTTTAAAGCTCACCTTAAGATATATATTTCTATCCCTTTGTAAATAGATATAGGAAGATGTGGTGTGAGTGCCAATGAGACAACTCTCCATCCAAATAACAATTTATAAAAGTAAACCATTATAGGTCAATGTACGGCCTTCAACACGGAGCCTTGGCTCACACCGAACAACAAGCTATAAAGGGTCCCAAAAGTACTAGTGTAAAACCATTCAAACGGTAAAACCAACGGTCTAGTATATATAAAAAAACGAGAAACGAGAAACACGTATAAAGTACATAAACAAATGACAACTACTGTACATCAGATTCCTGACTTAGGACAGGTGCAAACATTTGCAGCGGGATTAAACGTTTTAATGGTACCAAACCTTCTCCCTTTTTCTGAAACAATAGTATAACATCACAACATAGCAAAACTCACGATAAAACATCAATTGGAAGGCTTAACTCAATCAAAAACGTAAATTAACACACTATGAACGAATAAATTTGATCTGTGATACCTGAAAGTAAATACATAGTTAATAAAATATTAGGGACAAACATTCAAGGCCAAAAAGCAAACAAACAAGTAAGTATTGAAGGTACAAAATGTACATGTTTTATTTCAATCCAAATGTTTATTTTCAAGAAATGTAGAGTCTTAAGGGTATAAAAAAGCACACCTCCCATCCACCAATTGTGTATTTATACACCTCTTTAGGTGATCTTATAAATTCACATACATTGTGCTATCTATGAAGTAGACTAAATAGATATAGGAAGATGTGGTGTGAGTGCCAATGAGACAACTCTCCATCCAAATAACAATTTATAAAAGTAAACCATTATAAAGCATGCATTTTCTTAGATAACACCAAAAAGACTAATTTAGAAATACGGGATATAGCTATAGTGTCACAGCCTCATTTTTTTTTTTATTTTTATTTCACTATTCACCGCTTCAACTTGAATAATGAAACATAAACTATTTCATTATTCATTATTCATCACTTAACATTGAATAGTGAATAGTGAACTATTTCACTATTCATTATTGAATTTTGAATAATGAAAAATGAATAATGAACGTACTTCAGCGCGGTGAATAACTATCGTATAATGAAGACTTGCGCTTGGCATTGACCAAGAGAATTACTTTACTACTAACTATCAGTATTAAAAAGCACTTTAACTAATATCTTAAAAACAAACTTTAGTCTTATGCAAAATATACAAGTTCTCTAAATATAGATAACGCTAGCGATAATCAAAGACATAGTCCATTTAAGTAAATAAGTGAGAAAGGGACCATTTTAATCAAAATATATAAAAGTATAAATGAGAGTTCTTTTAAAGAAAAATTCTATATTTTGAATTCCATATTTACTTGATTTTTAACTGTATGTGAAATATGTTAAGACACAAATAATAAAAAGTAAATTTCGTAAACTTAATAAACGTCTTGTTAGATATCCAAAGTTATTATTAGGTTGCCAGGCTAATAAAATACAACTAAATAAATTGATATGATGGGTATATGTAAATAACAAACAACGATGTATGCCAAAGACACAAATAACCAAAAGACAGCTGTATCACATTTTTTTTTTTTTTAATTTTGCAGTGTGTACTTTTTGATCCTCATATCAATTTAAGATCGAAAAGTAAGAAAATTACGGTAGATACTTTGCTTTTGGCCAGGATAAAATTTTATAAAGTAAATGTTGACATTTCTGAATAAAGGATTAAAATAATCACATTAATTTCATAGCTTTACAATTACTGTCATACCGAACCTTTTTGCGTCTTGTGAAACATTTTCGTCATAGCAATTATTATTCACAAAGAAGGACGTTTCTGTAGATATTTTGTTTTTTTTTTTTTTTATCCAGAATAAATTTTGAGAAAAAGAAACTATATACTGTCATTTCTGAACTACGGGTTATATATATTATTTCACAAACATAAGCTATCACATAGTCGGTTCCGATCCAAGTCGTACATATTAAAAATCTTTATGACAATGGTTTTGTTTTCTTTCTACATTTGTTTAGAGAAATTTTATTATTTCCTTGTGTAAAAAAGGGGATTTATGGTCATTTTTGCTCTTATTAAACTCCATTGTGGTCCTTTGTGTTACACTGTGCTCCTTTGTGCACAAAGAAGCTCCTTTGGGGTGTTTTTAGAGCCGGGATGTAGGGAAAAAAGTCACGGAAAAAAAGTCACAATATATATTTTATATGAAAATTGTCATATGGTCTGCGCATATATATAGAAAAAAGTCATAATATATATTTTATATGAAAATTGTCATATGGTCTGCGCATATATATAGAAAAAAAGTCACAATATATATTTTGTATAATAATGGTCATAAGGTGACATACATATGCGGTATGGGCTTTGCTCATTGTTGAAGGCCGTACGGTGACCTATAGTTGTTAATTTCTGTGTCATTTTGGTCTCTTGTGGACAGTTGTCTCATTGGCAATCATACCACATCTTCTTTTTTATAATTAGTCTAATTATCAAATGTTGGAGAAACGTGATCACACCAAATAAAACGGTGTCATCCTGGTTTGCCCACTTTTAATTGCAGGTTTATAAAAACATAGGGTGTTTTGTTGTTTTAACAATTATAGTTTATTTCTGAATTATAGTAATATTTTTACCTTTATTCTACCTGTAGAATTTTATAAAAGATACTAAATTCTGCTATTAAATCAAGGAAAAAGTGCAAAAATATTTTATATTTTATATTTTTTAGCAGGAAAATGTATTGAAATTGTCAAATATAAAAAAAAATATAGACAAAAATCTATACAAAATGTTTATCAATTTGACAATTTATCAACAAATTGTTTTAATTGGTATATTCTGAAAAAAAAGAAAAGTAAAATAATGAAACTTAAGATTAAAATAAGTGTCATTTAAATTTCTTTTTATTTATTCACTTTATTTAATTTTTTTCTTAATTTTAATAAATACACTGTTCTGAAATTTGATATAAAAAAAAATCAAATTAATTCTAACAAATAAAATATAAATGCAACTGTTTAGTAGCCAAGCTTTACCTATTACTCCTGCAAGACATCACTCTACCACCAAAGGTCACTCAACCGACCCTTCCTTCCCAAGACAACTATCGCGTTAAATCGCGCACCTACATCAGTTACAACTTCAACCAGAAACAGTATTTATTGATTACGAGACAGCAACTAACAACACAGCACAGAGGTAACCGTGAAAGGCTGCTTCTTCCGTTTTACCCAGTGTATTTGGCGAAAGGCACAGAAATGTGGACTACAGTCATACTATAAAGTGAAGACATCACTTGACTTATACGACGAGCCGCAGTATTACCTCTTGTTCCACCCCACCTAGTTGAAAATGTATGGCTTACAACTTTAGAAGACATTGGTGAAGCTGACAACATATCCGCTACAACATCATTTACAGATTACGTGACAGAGTTTTGGGTTAAAGGAAACCGCTTTCTATGGAACCACTACTACACAGAAGGACCCGAAGAATGGCACAACAAAATTAAGAAGAGACTCCAACATGCCCATCCTAAACATGTACGAGATCATTGAGTTACTGAAGAAGACCCAGACACTATCAGGATGTACCATTAACCAGTAGGTAGCAGGAGGAGCCCGCCCACCAAAAAATGACCATACAGAGTAATAGACACCAGACTACAACTACTGAAAGACTGATACCAACAAGGACTCATCAACGTGATAGACTACTCTGACGCAGCATCCCATCTTCTCCATTTGAACTGAATGACTTAGTGAAAGATTGTAATTTGTGACTTTGTAAATATAATGTTTTGTGACTTTTGAAATGTATATAAAAGATTGTAAAACCATAGTGCTTTATTTATTTTCCATCATTATACATATAGTGCCCCATAATACTTATTTTCCATAGTGCTTTATTTATTTCCTTATATAATGCATGTATAAATTTGATTCATATATTATATAAATTATGTTTGCAATAAAAGAAGACTTGTATTGGTGTATTTATATCATGAAAATCATCCAGAAACTTTATTATTAAATTAAGACACTTTTATAAATGAATGTCATTGTTTTGTCATTAGATGTACATATTTTTAAATGATATTAAATTATTGAGAGAAAAAATATTTGATTTATTTATTATTTATCTATAAAATGAAAATGGAACTACACAATGAAAAATACCTGAATATTAAAAACACTGATAAACTGTATACCTAAGTTGGAACAGACTATACAATTGTATGCTCATTAAACCTTTTGTCTTTTTGTTTTCTTTACTAATAGCTAATTGGTATAATTAAAAGTGGGCAAACCAGGAGTAAACCAATAAAACTTGGGCTCATTATTAGAGAAGAGGAAACAATAAGCTTTTCCTGTTTGTTTAAAAGACAGTTTTGAAAAAGAACATGTTTAAGTACACTTTTATTAGTTAATGTTAATTTTTTATTCATTTAAAACAAAAAAATGAGGAAAACTATAATTTTACTTTAACTCATAAAAATATTATAAAATTTGTTGATAAAATTGTGTTCTTATGTGACCTTTTCATATATAAATTCAAAATCTACCACTTAAAATAAATTGACCTGATACAAATATATTATGACTTTTCTCTATGCATTCAAAACTCCATTTTAATTATTTATTTCATACATGTATATAGTGACTTTCATGTGCATATCAACATACTTCTTATAAATATTTCTACTCAATCATATATTGTGACTTTTTTTCCTGTGACTTTTCATAGCGATTTTGTGACTTTTTCCGTTCACCTTAAAAGACACTACATAAATGGTAATTTAACTTACAAGAAAATATGAACTTAAAAAATAGTTTGACTTTTTTTTATAGCACTGAGACTGTTGCTGACTTTAGAAAAAATATTTAATGAATGGCTATTATTTATTTTGAATTTATTGAACCATAAAATTAACTTTTGACTCTTCACATTGAGTAATCCGCGAAACGGATTATGTAAAATGTGAAGAGTCAAAAATTAATTTTATGGTTCAATAAATTCAAAATAAATTATTGCCATTCATTATAAATAAATTTCTATCAAAAATAAGGCTCAAAGAACTTTTTATATTATTTATATTAACAATAACAACGTACACACACGTTGGCGTATGAATACACAACGTCAGAGTGGGCGTGTCGCCATAAAAATTGACAACATTGAAAATAAAAGTAATACTTTTAACCAATCAGAAGACAGTAAATACACCAAATTTATTTATTATAATATATAAAACAAAAAGAAAAAATCAACAAGAAAGTATAAAGTTGAAAAACAAATGCCTGATATCTCCTATAGTGAGTTATAAAAGTTTAGGGTTTAGTTAAGTTGTGCTAAGACGGAATTCTAAATCTAGATTACAACATAAACGTAAATTAGAAATGTTTAAAAAAACAAAAAAAACAAAAAAAAAACATCACTTCGATCACCTATATCAGGTATATTAGGGTCGTTGTTGATGGTTTTATGTCATCTTTCTCATCATTGTACTTTTTTAGGATTCAAATTTGAATTTGAAAAGAATAAACTACTGTACAATCTTATTTAATTTTTTTTTATGTTATAGTTCATCTTTGTAGTATTTTATCATAAGTTAATGATAAGTTTTAATATACGATACTCAGAAATAAGTTGAAATTATGAATTGTCATGAAATTCAAACTTTTAAAGCAAAAGTATTTTAATTTTTTTTTGATACGAAAGTTATTTTTAGTTTCAGATAGTAATTTTCATAGTTTTAGTGACCTTTTAACTTTACTACTTTTAAAGTCATGATATATTTAAATGAAATTAAATAATAATAATTATAATCAATGTTTATGTATATAATTTATTTATTGAATTTGTATTTATGTTGATGACAAATCTTTTAAAAATTGTTCGAAAACAAATTTAAGGAAATGTTCTGTAAATATATGTCTCATAAGGCAACTCAATGGCTGGGTATTATTGATTGTTTTAATGTATATTTTTATTATGTTATTGTATTATGTCTTAGTCTCAGGACACAATAATAAAATAAAATTAATTATAAAAAAATAGTTTGACTTACCTTTTTATTCAATAGTTGAATGATCACTAGAGATAAAACTAACCCCTTTATACAAAAAGTAATGTTTGTACAAGCGGAACGATATATTAAGAATTTCCCGATTGGCCGACAGAATTGGACAAATCAGAGAGTTGCTTTCTTCAAGAATTATGGAGTCGGAAAAAAATTATCAATTAAATAAAATAAATTCATTGTTTTCCAACTTTACAAAACAATTTTCTGTATTGAAATATTTTTTGCATTTAATTTGAAGAAAATAGAGGCTTGACTCAAGCTAGCGAACAATTGTAGCGAACAATTAGCTAGCGAACAATTAGGAGGTATAACTAAAAACCACAATATCACATAAGACAATCACGTTTTTTCGAGATAGCGAACAATTACAAATACATAGCGAACACTTATGAGAATACATACAATCTTAAACAAAAACACAAAAAAACTATCTTAAGTTAATTTTGGACATATTTATAGAGATTGTGACGGGCAACGGCTATACAGTTGTTGTAAAAGAGACATTTGCGCATCGTTTAAGAAAATCTCCAGAGTGGTTTATGTTCGAGAATCTCAAGTTACAGTTAAAAAACGGAAATTGTGAAATTGGCAAAATGAAATTAGTGGGTAGGCTAATTTAAGTTAATTTTGTACCCATTTATAGAGATTGTGACGGGCAACGACTTTATAGGTGTTATAGAGAAGACATTTGCGCATCGTTTAAGAAAATCTCCAGAGTGGTTTATGTTCGAAAATCTCAAGTTACGGTTAGAAAACGGAAATTGTGAAATTGACAACATGAGATTAGGGGGGTAGACACATTTAAGTTAATTTTGGACCCATTTATAGAGATTGTGACGGGCAACGACTATATAGGTGTTTGTAGGAGACATTGGCGTATCGTGTAAGACAATCCGCAGAGTGGTTTATGTTCGAAAATCTGAAGTTACTGTTAAAAAACTGAAATTGTCAAATTGTCAAAATGAGATTTCGGGGGGTGGGTAGACCAATTTAAGTTAATTTATGACCCGTTTATAGAGATTGTGACGCGCAAAGACTATATAGGTGTTGTAGAAGAGATATTTGCGCATCGTTTAAGAAAATCTCCAGAGTGGTTTATGTTCGAAAATCTCAAGTTACGGTTAAAAACGGAAATTGTGAAATAGGCAAAATGAAATTAGGGGTAGGCCAATTTAAGTTAATTT